>APFE030088271.1:0-11504 GCA_000404065.3 Pinus taeda
CCCCTTTTCTCCATAAGGCTAAGGGCCAAAAGGAGGAAGGAAAAAAAACGCATGAAAGAGAGAGAAATAAAGTTGTCTACCCCCTCACAGGAGGAGGCTCAAACAAAGAACAATCTTCCCAAGCCCCGCGCCCTCGCAAAAAGGGGGGAATTGCAAGGAACGATGATCGAGAATGACTAGGGTGGCCAACCAGAGAGCTCGCACTACTTTTCATCCTTCACGAATGCCAATCCTTCAACAATTCACCCTTTTCTCCATAATGCTAGGGGCTGGAAGGAGGAAGGGAAGAAAACAAGGTCAAATAAAGAGAAACAAAAGGTGGCCACCAGTGAAGAAGACGAAGCTCTAGGCCTTGTGCCCTCGCAAAAAGGGGGGAACTGCAGGGAACAGCGAGCGAAAAGGACTAGGGTAGCCACCCCAGGAGCTTGCACTGCTTTTAATCCTTCCCGAACACCACTCCGCAATAATTCCCCCTTTTCTTCGTAATGCTAAGCACTGAAAGGAACAAGGGAGAAAACAAGGTGAAAGAAAAAGAGATCAAACGTGGCTACTAGCTCACAAGGGGAGGCTCAAACAGAGCACAAGCTGTCCAAGCCTTTGCAAAAAGGGGGGAATTGAAGGGAACGATGAACAAGAAGGATTAGGGAGGCCACCCTGGGAGCTCGCGTTGTTGTTCATCCTTGCCGAACACCAATCCACAACAATTCCCCCTTTCCTCCGTAAAGCTAGGGGCCAAAAGGAAGAAGGGAAGAAAACAACATGAAAAGAAGAGATATCAAACGTGGATATCGGCTCACAAGGGGAGGCTCAAACAAAGAACAAGCTTCCCAAACCCCATGCCTTCACAAAAAGGGGGGAACTGCAGGGGACGACGATCAAGAAGGACTAGGGTGGCCACCCCAGGAACTCGCACTGGTTTTCGTCCTTCCTGAACACCAAACCACAACAATCCCCCCTTTTCTCCATAAAGCTAAGGGGACAAAAGGAAGAAGGGAAGAAAACAACATGAAGAAATAGATATCAAAGATGGCTACCGGCTCACAAGGGGAGGCTCAAACTGAGAACAATCTTCCCAAACCCCGTGCCTTCACAAAAAGGGGGAAATTGCAGGGGACAACAATCGAGGAGGAGTAGGGTGGCCACCCCAGGAACTCGAACTGCTTTTCGTCCTTCCTGAACACCAATCCACAGCAATCCCACCTTTTCTCCGTAAAGCTAGGGGGCAAAAGGAAGAAGGGAAGAAAACGACACAAAAGAAACAAAAATCCCAAGAAAAGACTGGCCCACCAACACACCGAGGAGATGTTGCCTAACCAAAGAGAAAGAAAACGAGGCACCCAATCAAAGCATCCCACCTCTTCACACCCTTCCACATACATTATGGCACAAAACCTTTTCTAGCTTATAACATAACACGCAACAATCAAATAACCAAGCAAATATATCACAACCAAAACTTGACCACTAGAAAAGACCAAGGTCGCGATGAGACCAGTGTCTAGAGCATGTTACTGGGAGGTAAACAACCCCCCAACCCGGCACAAGGTTTAAAACAACAAATACACTAACAGCAAACCCACCCTGCTATTGTACCCCTCCGTGTACAAAACACCCAACAACCTTTCCAGCGAGAAACTCAAGGGGGGTCAACAATCGATCTCCACGGAGGAGTTGTCACGGGTCAACACTCAATGCTAGATAAAGCCACAGGCCACAAATACATCGATGTTGCAAGGCCACTAAAGAGAGGGATGTCCGCAAAGCGCACACCACAACACCATCGCAACAATCACACAACCAAGAAATGACCAATACGCACAAAAAACCTACAATCCAAAGGGAGAAACAAAGACATCTCCCCGGGTGAGACAAAACCCCATTTGCGCTTTGGATCAACTGCCAAGTGTATGGTGCAAGTATGTGGCCAATTGGGCAACGTGGTCGAAGTGCATATCATCTCTGTATGACTAGGGCACAAACAAAAAATACGTGGTGCTGAAGAAGGCCATGGTATGGCAATTAATGCTTTGTTGTGGAAGAGGCCCTCAACGATCACCCTGCAAGTGCCATCATGACCCTTTGGAGGGCTTGGATCCCGTATAGGGAGGCCAAGCCCAAGATGAAGACCCACCTATAGTCCTATATAAGATCCAATGCATCTCCTCACCTTTCAGTACAACAATTCATTAGAGCAGCTGCATAAATAAGCTTGCAAATCAGGGGCCCAGGCAAACACTTCATAGTGGCATGCCCTTCCAAGTGGGCTTTAGAATGTACAGGTGTCACCAAGCTCAAGAGGGAGGTTAATAAAGGACCCTCTTAGGTGGTTTCAACCTCTAAGGGAGTGACAGGTCCATGGTACATCCGTCCAATGGCAAGTGTCATGTGAAATAATTGTGGAACAGAGTGGGGAAGGAGGAAAGGCTCTAAGCTACATGCCATGGTACAAGGGTAGCTATAATGAGGGAAGCCCACACATGGGTGTATGGACATAGGAGGGAGCAATCATGGTACATGAGTTACCTTAGCATTTGTTTTTCCACACTTCTTCATATGCCTTTTGCATTTAATTGATTTTTCTTTCTTTTAACAGATCAGGGCTCCAAGGGATGAGAGCATGATGTGTATGATAAAGCAGTGAATACCCCCTTAAGGTTGGACAGTTCATCGCCCATCAGGGGTTGGGAAAATCATGGTTTCCTTAATGATGCAAGGGGGCACACATAGGGGACCTAGGAACCAGGGTGACGGCCATAATGATAAGGGGTAGATCTCATAATTCTCTTTTTCCCACGTGTTAAATTCTTATGTCTTGGCCATATTTTGCATTTTATGGTACATTTCCTATTGTACCTAGCAAAATTATGCTTTTAACTTTCCTTTTAGTTGCATCAACCTCTGAGGCATTGTTCCAGACCCGAACCAAAGTGTGAATAAGGGGAGGGGGAGGCTAACCCTTTGTGGACCCAATGGGCAAATGTGGACTCGGATGGGAAAAGTGTGAAAAGGGGTTATAATGAGTGGAGGGGAGTGAGATATGTGGTGTCAGGTAGCGGGACCACACAATCAAAATCAGGGTTTCCCATGTAGTGCCACTCCTAAAGCTAGTAGCCAATAGAGGAGATCTCATAGCACTAGAATACAGAATTAAACACCAAGTTGGGACAAGGGAACAAGAGTGCAAACCAGGCCCATACTTCCCGTGGAATTTCCCCCACTAATCCATGTTTATATGTGTCTAATAAGAGCTAGAAAATATACCCAACTACATAATGAAAGCCATACCTTCAGGGTTGGAAGGCCCACCTTCAAATATAGGATCATAATGGATGGGCGAGGGCACATAATAGTTGGCTCAAATGGCGAAGAACGATGGCACATCGCACTATCTAGTGGCTGCAAGGGGTTGTTTGCTGTCGATTGAAGACATACCTAGGAGAAAAATTCTCCTATGGATGTCACACATTGGTGGTTGGTAACATCTGGCTCCAATTGGGACATGAGCTTTTAGTAGAGTGCACAAATCATGTACTCGAACATAGAGGTCATGATAACACCAGCGATCGCTTGGGACCGTAGACCTGTTACCTTCACATCAAAAACTAAGCACATGGGGCAACATGTTTTTATAGCTTCCTTTGATAGCCCATGCTTTTGTTAGTCCAAAAAATCAACAGGAAATAAAATTTAATATAAAATGCAATTTTAATCTAAATGCATCTAATCTTAGCATGATAACACAATATGATGTTAGTTCTAATGCAAAACTAATATGCAATGCATCCTACCCTAACATGCATATTACATCAAGCCAATGTAACCAACATATCATTGAATCAATGTAAGAATATTTTCCTATATGATTACTTATGCAGTAAATCCAAGAGCCAATAGAGAAACAATCATATGGAGGATGATGAGGGTGAGAGGCGAGAAAATATGATATCCATATGGTGTAGAGAGAAATCCCAGATTAGGGGAAGGATACCAATTTAGAAATTCAAAGCCTTTCCTACAACCACAAAATGAATGAATGAATGAATGACCAAGCTCAGGAACTCCCTATCACAATCATTGTTCATAATCTCATGCTTCGTGGTTGCCCTAAGGTTATGACAGGAAGAAGAAGGGGACCAAGGACATGGAGAGACACAACAAACAGATTGCTCGATATGATGGTCACACTGAAAAGGGGCAACAATTGTGTGTTCATAATCCCGAGGGTATGATTGGGAAGAAGGGATACATCTAATGAGTGGCTCTTCCTCAACATCATACTCAAGATGGGGGAAGGGTTTATCGATATTAGTGATGGTATGAGAAAGGGTAAGGCAATGGCTCATGGATGATGCATTAGCTGTAATCTCATGTGACTAGAAAAACCTTGATGAAAATATTAACTCTTTCAGAGATCAAGAACAACAAGCAACTGCAAAATACGTTCCACCACATCTTCAGAAGAAGAGCCAATTTCCAAGAAGGAACATTAAACTTACTACACCGTCAACAAACATGAGGAAGAGACTATGTCCTAAAACCCTAAAGCTCAAGGGACTCATAAAGGGTAGAAATGTACTTATAGATTCTAGTAGTAATCACAATTGCATAAACATAGATCTTGCTAAACAACTTGATCTTTGTATATGCCCAATCAAGGACCTGACCATGTTTGTCGCTACTGGAAAAACATCAAGGAAATAGGAGAATGTCAAAAAGTTTCGATCCAAATACAAGAACTGGAGCTACAAACAGATCTATTTGTCCTACCACTCAAAGAAATGGATGTAGTTTTAAGTGTAGAATGGTTAATACAACTAAGGAGCTACACTACAAACCTTGAAGAACAATTCATGGAGTTTAACTGGCAAGGATGACATTATAAATTAAATGGTGCTAACATTCCCAGCTCCAAGGAAGGTACAATTACTCATGGAGAATGCACCAGTCAATAAAAGGATGTCATTCCATTGCAACATTGTTCAACTAGAGAAAACCCTTTTGGTTGTGCTTTGAGGACAAAGCATCTCTAAAGGGGGTGGCAATGTTATGAATAAAAATATTCATAAACATCAATTAAATAACAAATACTAAAATAACAAATATTATTAATAATAAATTAATTAAATTAGTTAATGTCCCATTACTTGTGAAGAGACATGGGTCAAAATTTGTGACCCTCTATCTTCGTGGCTAGTTAATGCCTATATAGGCACACTGTCACGAAGAATTGTAAGCATCATTCATATTTTTATAAATAATACAACTACTACTTACTACAAATACAAGTCTACACATACAAATTCATGCTTGTAGACAGGTTTAATCGCTCCAATGCAACTAGGGCTTAAGTTTCATGCAAACCAACCATGGGAATTGCTCCAAACTTGGAGGGCCAAGAGAGGAAACACCGGTGTAGATTCTTGTCTAATTAATTTTTCAAAATTCCTCCTGTAATGCATTTTACAGGCATCCCTAGTTGACCGATCAGGAGAGGGGCCAAAAAATTTTGGAGAAAAGAAAAGTAAGGAGAAGGTGACCACCAATTTTACTTGGATCAGTGCCTAATTCTTGAGCTATAGAATCTATGATGATTCGAAATTTTGCCGAAATTGTCTTCAAGGAGGCTAAAAACCAATGCCCTAGCAACCACCCTTTAACATTTACCCACCCATGATCTATGGACTTTCATGGAAGAAAAACAAGTTTCAATCCACTAGGAACATTCATCTACTTGTTATTCAATGAGTAACATCTGCAATTTCACAATCTAACAATCTTTACAATGATATTCAATAAAATTAGGGCACAAAGATCTAGCTAGTTGTAATAATTCCACACATTAGACATTATTTCATGAAAACTCTTCAACAAAAATCACTTACAAGATAACGAGAGATATATCCAATCATAGATCAAGAAGTAGCTCCAAGAAAGAACAAAATCTCCATTCCCAAATATATCGAAATGCATCAAGAGATCTCCAATAGACATCCAAGAAGAAGTGTGAAATTCGTACAAGAGAATAGATCCAAGAAGATGATGATCTCTCTCAATGGGAGAGATCTAAATTTATATGATCCTCTATCTAATTCGAATTAGCCTAAGATGCCCCTAACATTAGTTTAATGTGCAAAACAACATGTCATTGGTGACAAGCCCACCAAGTAGCTCATAAAGTTAAGAATAAGCCATCCAAAATGAGTTGAAATGATGATGTACAAGGGTCATTAGAGGGCCTCATTCAGTCCTCAAGGTGCCATAATGAGAGTGATGGCTCAATGAATGATAGACAAGGGGTTGGCCCCTTGATCTCCAAGTAAAACATCATGTGGTGCTCCATAGTGGCTTGGGGGCATAAGTAGTGGTCTCATGGGTGTCCTGATGGAAAATAAGCTTGTAGACTACTCCAAATGAGGGCACGGAAGATGGTGCTTGCCCTACCATGTCTCAAGGATGAGAGAAACCTCCTCTATATACTGCATATTTCAATGTGTTTCGACCGACCATGAAATATTGGATTCTTAGAGAGTTTGATACAACTCTACGATCGCAGTAAACCCTGGTTGCTTCCATCCTTTTTCTGAACAAACTCACAAGCAGTTTTCTAAGCCATATAGCTTTGCACATCGCTGTGTTGGTTGTCATATATTCATCTTTTGTTGAGCTCAGAGCTACCGACTTCTGCTTCTTGCTGCACCAAGAGATCATGCCTGATCCAACACTAAAGAAGTACCCAAAGGTACTTTTCTAGTCTACTAAACTGCTTGCCCAATCTGCGTCTGTGAATCCATTCAATCTGATGTCATCCCCTTTGGAGTATTTCAACCCATATCTAACCGTTCCACACACATACCTAAGAATGTGCCTAGTTGTTGTACAATGCACCCTTTTCAGTTCCACCATGAATTGACTAAGGGTGTTATTAGTGAAGCAAAACCAGATATATGAGCGACCCAATGAGTTGTATGTACAAAGTGGAGTCCACCTCCTTGTCTCCGATGCATCTATTTTCTTCTAGTTGGTGATCATGAGAGTAGCCATGGGTCGACAATCCTGCATTCTAAATCTCTTCAAAACCTTTGTAGCATATCTTCCTTGACCAAGGAAGATCTCCCCATTCTTCTGCCAAACTTCCAACCCTGAAAATAATGCATCAACTCCATATCTTTCATGTTGAATTTTGCTTCAAGATTCTTCCTGAAATCTTGTATGAGCCTAGTGACTCTGTTAAAAACAAGTCATCCACATATAACACCAGAATAAGTGGCAAAATATCTACCATTAAATAGTATAGATTGGGATCAGCATCACTCTTGACGAATCCTAACTGCTGCAAGTAACTATCAATCCGACCATACCATGCTCTGGGTGCCTGCGTGAGCCCATACAAGGCTTTCTTTAATCTGTATACATGAGTTTTCTTTTCATGAGTTTCGAAGCCTTTGGGTTGTTCTATATACACCTATTCTTCTATCACCCTATTCAAGAATGTTGTCTTGACATCCATCTAGGGAATCTCCCATTCCATTTGAGCTGTCAGGGATATAATGGATCTGACAGAGGTATATTGGGCTACTAGAGTGAAGGTCTCTTCATAGTCTATTCCTTCTTTCTGTGTGTACCCCTTTGCCATGAACCTAGCCTTGTACTTCTCTATACTGCCATCTGCAACATACTTGATCTTGTAGATCCACCTTGATCCTACAACTGATCTATCCTCTGGCCTAGGTACTACTTCCCAGACATCATCCATCATGATAGAACTATACTGTTCTACCATGGCATACACCCAAACTTGGTGTTGAACAGCGTCCTGAAAGCTAGAGGGTTCTTCAACCTGTGCTACTAAGGCCTGGAATCTGTCAAGCTGTCTATGCTACCTCTTCTCGATTCTAGGAGCTTCAACAAACTCCTCTATGTCCCTCAACGTATATCGTACTTCCTTGTTGGTTCTACCACTGGTGGTGGGAGGCTCAATCAACTCCTCCTCCTGATCCTGTCGTTCCATCTGCTAAGAACTATCTGGATTTCCTTCTTCTGAGGAAATACTAGTACTGGTCACTGTACTCGATCTAGGTGTTTGTCCTCCTGCCTGTCCTTCTCATTGCCCCTACTGCTGTTGGACTAATGGAACATCCACTGACTGACCTTCTGTTGGCATCTCTCGAGATTTCCCGAAAGCCCTATCCTCCATGAACTTTGCATCCCGTCTCACTGCAATCTTCCTGTTGCTAGGAATGTAGATTTTGTATGCCTTTGAGGTCTCGTTATACCCTACGCGGTACCCCTTTTTTGCAGCCTGATCCAATTTATTGCGCTTTTCATCTGGAATGTGACAATATGCCACACTTCCAAATATCTTGAGATGACTTACTTCTGGCTTCTTCCCTATGAAGACACCTTCGGGAATTCTCTTCCCCAATGCTCTGTGAAGAGTTCTATTCTGGCTATACACCGTTGTGTTGCAAGCCTCTACCCATAAGAATCTAGGCAAGTCTTGATCATACAACATAGCTTTTGTTGCACCAACAATAGTTCTGTTTTTCTGCTCTACTACTCCATTCTGATCCGGATTATATGTAGTTGTCCATTCTCTTTTGATGCCCTCCTTTGCGTAGAAATCTGTGAAGTCTTTGTCTGTATATTCTCCACCATTATCTGAACGCAATACCTTTATCTTTTTCCCTGTCATGTTTTCAACGAGAGCCTTAAACTCTTTAAATTGATCAATGACCTCATCCTTGGTCTTTAAGAAATAGATCTAGGTTTTTCTAGAGTGATCATCAATAAAGGTGACAAAGTATTCGCCACCACTAAGAGCTCTTGTGGACATTGGACCACAAATATGTGAGTGTATCAATCCCAATACACATTCTGCTCTATTGTTACTTCTGGAAAAAGTCGTTTTAGCGTACTTCCCTAGTACGCATCCTCTGCATAAATCATCATGCCCAATACTAAGGACTAGAACTCCTATAAAAGTCTCTCTAAGCATCCTCAGTGCTCCATGGTGTAAGTGTCCCATTCGCATGTGCCATAATTCATTTAGTTCCTTTTCACCATTATGATTGTTGCCTATCAATTCCATTGGAGACTTGAGCTGCAACCTATACAGTCTGTTGCTTCAAGCTCCAATTTGTCTCTTCTTCTTCCAGCTTGGATGTTTGACGTATACTTTCTTTCCAATGAAGTATACATTGTATCCCTTGTCCTATAATTGGGACACTGAAATCAAATTCATTCCTAACTCAAGCACATGCAGAACATTGGTGGCTTGGATGTTGGTTCTTGCGTCTGTCTGAAATGCTATGGTGCCTCTCCTTATCGAAGTACACTTTGTTATGTTTCCCATAGTAACCTAGAAGTCCATTTGTTCTTCTTGATAGCTCGAGAAATATTCTCGTACTCCAATCATATGGGTTGAAGCCCTGCTATCAATGTACCAAACATCTGCTGATGTTAAACTTGCTAGGCATGCGAATTCTTCTTCTAATCTGGAAGATAATTCAGAGACATCTTGAGTTTCCATCTTTGTGCTACTTTCTAACAATCTTTTACACTATCCTACCCCAGCAATTGTTGTAAGAAAAAACTGCGTCTTTTCCTGAATATTGCTATGCACTGAAGCTTCTGCGCTGCTACCTTTGTCACTAGCAAACTTTAATCTGGAAATCTTCCTCTCTGTCAACTGCACAATTCTTCTGGGGATTCAATTTTCTTCCCATGAGGTAATTTCGAACTCCCTCCTCAACACTAGCTCTTCCAGTCTACACTCCTGCTTAACCTTCCTCTGATACCATGTGAAAATTTCTAAATAGAAATCCAACTACAATGATTAATATTATTTCTTCTACTTATTAACTCAGAAATAAGTTATTCACAGTGTTTCTACTACAAATTTTGAAATAAATTCTACTGCAACCTTCACAATTAAAATACTGCGGAAAGTGAATGCAAAGAAAAATACTAGCATAAGGATAACCATGATGACACAGTTATTTTTGGACAATTGTCCCCGGAAAAACCCAATGTGGGAAAACCGGTGCAGCAGATGATGGTTTCTTTATTATTCTTCAACAAAAATCTCATGTACAAGATACAACCAGCAGAATAGAAGAGGATTCTCTATGAGAAATTTTATACACTTCTCGGCGAGTTTCTAATCCAGGAGAGGACCTGCTGCCCCCTTTGCATCTCACTGCGTCAACTCCTGCATGACGACTACGCAGTCCCAGCGTCACACTGCCTCTGCGTTGTCCCTCCTCTGCATCACAGCCTCTGCATTTTCCTCCCTCTACTTTGCGTCTTCTGCTCCTGCACTCCCAACTGATGTTGATACCCTCTCTCTCCTTCTCACCTGCAACTCTCCCTCTCATTCAATTTTCTCTTGCCGAACTTCGACCAGTGAGAAAATCGATCTTACTTGGATAACTGAGTATCTGCCTCGGATGTGTTTTCCAAATACCCATCGAAGTCCTTATAATCCCCCAGTTGAGTAATCAACGGCCCAGATTAGATTATAATCAATGGCTCAGATCATATTGACTTGATCCTCGTCTTCTAGAAGTTTCACCCACAATTAGATTAATACCTTTTAATTATTTTAATTTCGTAAGTTTGGACTTAGGCCCTCATTAAAATAATTAATTATTTTAATAAGACAGTCTCCGGGTGGTATTTCTCAAAACGATTTATGGGTATCGTAAAATACATGTGTCTAAGCCTCCCTGCAAAATTTGAGACTTAAAGCACATCCAATGCTACCAGAAATCAACACCTATTAAGTGTTCCCAACCCCTAAAGGGAAGGACATGTCTAAGGTACATCCTTCAAGTTGAAGGTGTCATGTGGATAATGATGAGGCAGATTGGGACACATGGGTCTCAAGGCCAAATGCCATGGGCCCAAGGGTGGTAATGATGAGGGATGTCCACATATTTGGATGTATGAATGTAGGAGGGATCAATCGTGGTACATGAGTTACCCCGCCCTTTGTTTTCCACCCTTCTTCATTTTCCTTTTACCTTTTATTGATTTTTCTTTTATTTTACTGCTCGGGGTTCCAGGGGATGACAGCATGTTGTGTATGATATAGCAGTGTTTGCCCCTTAAGGTGGGGCAGTTCATCGTCCACTAGGGGTTGGGACATGCATGGGTTCCTTAATGATGTAGGAGGCACTCATAGTCGTAGGAACCACGGTGATGATCATAACAATAAGAGGTAGAGCTCATCTTTCACTTTTTCTCACGTGCTAAATTTTATTGTCCCGATCATCCTTTGCATTTTGTGGTATTATTTCCTTTTGTATGTGGCCATGATATGATTTTATCCATTTTTCTTAGCTACATCAACCTCTGGGCTAAGTTGCACGAAACGGGGAAACGCGGAAGCGAAACGAAACGCGACCTCCCCAAATTTTGGAAACGGGGAAACGCGAATATATATATATATTAAAAACATTTAAAAATTATTAATATATATATGTGCAATCATAAAGCATTAA
>APFE030088281.1:2556-25256 GCA_000404065.3 Pinus taeda
GTCCTGATAGGAATGCCAACTCTTCGGAAGACCAAGGAGAGACAAGCTCACCAAGTCCTCATCATCGACAGTCACCCCCACACTTCCCAGCTCATCTTGGCATTGGGTGAACTTCGTGAGATACTTGGGGATATTGTCTCCATTCTCACACTTAATGTTTCTGAGTTTATCCTTAAGCGCCAAATTCCTCTGGTCGCTCTTGCTTTGGAATAAATCTGTCAACGTTTTCCACATCAAGTATGGAGAAGCCTTTCCATGCAGGCTAGACACAATGTGATCCTTCACGCCCTCCAACGAAATCCTTCAACACTTTGTTGTCTTCTTTTGCCAAGCCTCAGCTTCAACAACATCAATAGGCTTTGGGACTTCAACATCTATGAACTCCTTCAACCCATTGTCATCTAACACCACCTCCATCCTGTCTTTCCATGCAATATAATTCAAGCTGCCTTCAAGGGCATACTCCAATCGCAATCTTTTGAAAGACATTTCAACTTCGAGACCAAGAAAACACTGCTGCAAATTCGAATTCCACTAGCTCAAAACTCAACCGCTTCTGATCTAAAATTCGTGAGAACAAAGTATTTCTCGTACTGAGATTGACTGTATGGGCATTCACTGGATATCTCACCTTCCAAAATAATGATGAATCCAGAAGCAATCTGGCCCAATTACAGACTCTACCTGAAGAAATAAAACATAATCACTTTCTGAATAATAGATCTGATGATCAATCCTCGCTCTGATTTCATGTAGAACTTTTTCTACAAATCAGCTAGCTCTGATACCATGTAGAAATTTTGAATAATATGACACTTATTCACAAATATTATCCTAATTATACATTATTTTTGGAATCATGCATAATACATAACCTCCTCTACATTGATCAATTTTGCGGAATTAAGAAACAATCGCATGCGCACATTGAAACATCAATCACACATATCAACACAGTATATACCGGGGAAAGCATACAGTTGAAAAACCCCAACTATCTATATATTATAATGATAGATAACATGTAACAATACATAGTACAATACTCCTCACAAGTACTCAATACTATCTCCACCTGTTACACACAAACTAGCTCAAATCCTAACAAGTCACAAGTTCAAATCTCTTCCACTATTTTCCTGCCTCCACTGCGCAATCCCTACTGAGAATAGAACCAAATGTGTGATCCAAATTCGAATTCCCTTGGTTTGTACTATGCAATCCTCATTGGCAATCTCAATCCATTTATTGTACAAATCTGATGCACAACTATAGTCACAACTGATAGTAGACTCGCCCTTTCACCCACCTCTAACACTTGTCTCCACTGAACTGTCCATGCACTGAGCTAACTAATGTATTTTTCAGTTGATTTATGAGTTAATAATTAGTGAATTAATTAATAATTAATTCACACCACTCATCACTAGTTTATTTTTCAATTAGACTAAATACAACTAGTTCAACTTAGTCAAACTGAACACAACTCCATCAACTCCTCAATCAACTCCACCAAACTCAATCACTTGAGTTCTAACTGAAGTCCATCATGCAATAGCTTAACTAACCAATAGGAAAAGCGTATTTCCTTCTGACAGTTGCTGTGCCACATCCGTAGCTCCGATTGAGTGTTGCATAGGATAAGATAAGTGTTTATAGTCCAAATATTATTAAGAGCTAATAATATTCGACTGTTCTATTTTTGGACTGGCAGTCTAAAAATAGACTCCGCCCATATGTCTAAAAATAGAAGTCCATCTATTTTTACCAAGATGACCAATCATACATAAATAGCATCCTGCAACTCATAGACCATGATCCATATGTCTAAAAATAGACATAGTCTAAAAATAGACTTTGCGCCAAAAATAGCCAATGGGCTCACTTAGTGAAGGCGACTTATTTTCACTAAGCTCCATGATATTGTTGCATTTTCAACAGACTTTATCTAGAAATCCATATGATGGGGGTCTCTTTTTGACATTTGACATATCAAAAGTGAGCACAAGAGAATTTTTTGGATCCACTGCTATGATCGCTGAGAGCAAAGCACTTCTCTAAGTGGGGCATGACTGGAGTACCTCTAACATTGACATAGCACAAGGACTCTCCAAATCTTCTACAATCAAGTAGTTTTGGGCTGCCCTAGCATTAGGGTTAATGGTCGAGCATTTCACAGAGACTTTCAGCATCCGAGGTATGGACTCAACAGAGGACCTCTCAATATGGAGTGGCTTTGAGGCATCGGAAGCAGACTTAGCCTTAGATGATTTTGTTTCACCATAATCACATGATCACATAGCGATGTTAATGTGTGAGCTCATCATATAAACATTTGATGAAATTTCCCCTTCTTGGTTGCCCCCTGTGGGGGTGCCAACATTAGAATTTGGGCCAACAAATAATTGCTACCCTTGGGGAAAAGGGTTAGTGAGAACATCCTAGGAGCTAGAAGACCCCTATTGGGCTAATAAGCACTAAGCATATTGGATCTTAGAGCAGAGATGAGTCAAATGATCCCCATTGCATAACTTACATGGGAATTTTACCTTTTTCTTGGACTCTTTCCTACCCTCTTCGATATCATTATCGGGTTTGCTCGCATTTCCCTTCCCTTCCTGGTTCTTCTTCTTACCTCACCCTTTCCTCTTCCCATCGAATTGTTGATTTCCTTTGGGGTTAGAAGTTTGGACGACGTTTATAGACATAGGTTCGGAAGGTGTAGATACAAATGGTGATGCCTACATAGAAGAAGCAGTTTGTAGACCATCGGCATGGGGACCTAGTTTCGGTTTGGCGATATCCACCTTGGATCTAGGAGTGTCAGGTAGAATTTTTTGAAGAACCCCAGACTGAGAATAGATTAGTTCTAACTGTTGGGCCCTGAAAATAGCCTACTCTTCAGTGAAAATGTCGGAGAGGGACACATCCTTAGAGATCTCAGTTTTTAATGATTTAAGAAACCATTCGAGAAGGAATTCTTGTGGGATATCGGCTTTGATGAGCCTCTTCCTTCTCCTCCATTCTTGAATATGATCAGAAATGTGAGTTGTCTGATCTTGCTGGAAATTATCCAGAAGCTTAGTTCTGACATCATATCGAATAGGCCATTGAAAATGGTTCAAAAATATAGTAGCCAAATCACGGAAAGAAGTAAAGGTGCCCCCTGGTAGCTCTATGTACCACTTAGCCACGTTTCCAGTTAGGGTACATTGAAATAATCTCAACTTAATTGAATCATCTATCAGGGAGTTCGATGAACACCATAAGTGGAAAGTGGTTACATGGTCTCTCGGATCTTCACCTGTCTTCCCCTCAAATTTTTGGATATTAAAGGGAAGTTTGGTTGGGACCGAAGGCCAAACCAGGTTATACCTAATCGTATCATTATTCAATTTAGTGATACTTGTCAAGTTTAACGTTGCCAGAAAAGGGAGTCGTGGTAGACGCTAAGGATTCCACTCGGTGTGGGTGGAATTCCCAACATTCTGAAAAGAATGGCTTGGATTTGTGAAGGCACCAGGTTGCCTGAAGTAATTCATAGACCCAAATGAACCATAAGGAGATCCTTGTGATCCAAAAAAATTTGGAGTTTGATCAACGCTTGTCGCAAATCCTTCGTAACTAGTAAAGTTACCCCATAACAAAGTGTTAAAAGGAGCAGAAATCCCCTGATAAGGATTCCATTCTTTAGCATAGGGAGAAAAGTTTTGAAAATAATTGACAAAAGAATACGGCATATTCCCCTGTTGACTACAATAAGATTGATTCTCAACTCTTAAACCACTAACTGCAGGGTTTGTCCAACTTTGAAATGGATTATTACCTTGACCTGTAAAGAAAAAATGCATTGATCCTACTGTTGGGTTGGAATGTGGTATATGACCAACCCTAAATGGGAAACCTTGAAAAGAAGTTGATCCACTCACCATGGATGTGGAAGAAGCTGATGGAATACTCAAAGGAACTAAATTAATCGCGTTGGTCGGCATTCCAAAATGGAAAAAGCCTATACCAGAGGCAACAGCTTGAGAAATTCCACTCGATGATGGAATGGAAGTAGAACCAAATATACCAGTGCTAGGAGTAACAGAAGGTATAGAAATTGTTCCTCCTCCTTGTAGAGATATGGGAGTTTTCATACTAGTAACACTTGTCATGGATGCCATGCTTCCAGCATTGGGCATTGAAGGAATAGATTGATGTAAACCGGAGCTCGAAGGCCTGTTGGTCGGAGTTCCAACGTACAATAGAATGTCTGGATGATCAAGAGGAAGAGGAGAATTAGGAGCTACAATTGACTCATAAATCTCTTCAACCTCAATATTATCTTTCAATTGGAAGAGGACTCGAGAAAGAACTGGGGTGTTCCTCTCTAACTCTCTACTTGTGCCAGGTCTATCTTATGAATCAATGACTCCAATCGTAGGATTAATCTCTAATGCGCCTGCTACCATTGGTTGAAAACCACTGGAAGTATTACTCCTACACCTTCGAGGAGAAGGATCAAGACTCGTAGGTGATAGCCCACGAAGTCTCCTAGACCGACGAGCTGGTTGATCAGCCACTTGAATTATTTTTAAGAAATCTACTTAAAGACTCAAAAAAGTTATAAATCTAGGCCAACTAGGAGCAAACAACACTCTCTAAAAGTCCCTAAAGATATAAGAAATCAAACAACTCTCAAGTATTTCAACTCCAGATGATTAGGACCAGACACCAAAATATAAGAAAGCCAAAATCAAGGGCCTTCCGAAAATAGATTGGGGTAATTACGCCCCAGGTCTACTAGCGAAGGTATTAGAAGTAGTTACGCTAACCTCCAGACAACAGCCTTTGCCAGTGCAAGCAACCAAGCTTCACAAGGGTACCCTCCAGAAGTATTGTTGAACATTATACAACGTCAGCCTCAGGTGCCACGGGATTCCCCTCCATGGCCACCTATGTGATTCCTAGGATAGGTAAACGGATACCAACTCATATCGAAAGTCGTGTGGAACAGTCATGAGGCAGGATCCAACAAGTAGGAGAGGGGGTATCTCTCTTCCTTATCTTCACTCTCCCTCATGCTTAACTCCCAGTCACGGAGCTTTCCCGATCTTTCTAACGATATTGGGTTTCGCTCTTTATTCAACTTCTACATTTTGTAATTTGAGCGACCTTGGAGAGATAAATCTCTTCTCACCTAATCCAAGGTACTAATGAACCTAAAATTGTTGGTGTTTTCTAATGAAAACAATAAAATTTCTAGTTCATTTTATTAATCACATGATTTTATATATCTTTTCTTTAAGTCAGGGGAAATTACGAGAGTGAAACTGATGATGTTTTTATGACACAAAAGAAATCAATAGAAGAATAACTATATGAATGCAATCATTTTCTTTGATGAAGAGTGATCTCTACTTGGGTTCTACGAAAACTTTATATAAAGAAAAATATTTTTCTTTCTTTTCACACCCAAAAACTAAAAATACTAAGAATGCCTTAAAATGCAAACTACCCTAATGTAGGTTACAATGATGATACAAGATCCTAAACAACCTTAATAATAAAATTCAATACTTTATAGAAACAATGAGTCAACTTAAAACTAAAGAGTACAAAATTTGACAACAAATCTTTCTTCAAAGCAAGAAGAACAAATTGTAAAAGATTGCAATTCACTTTTCCACAATAAAACAAAAGAAACCTTAAACCAAAAACTTGGAAAAAGAAAAACACAAACAATGTTTTTTTTTTTACTTTTTCTTTTAAGGAAACAAAACAACTTTTTGAAGTCACAAAAGTGCCACTAAAACTCAAAAGATCAACAAATAAGCATAAGGAGTCTTTTAATCTTGCAAGTTATAAACTCGAAAATGAATGAAACTTGACCAAGAAAGACTACAACTTGTACAAAATGACCCAAATAGCAGCAAACGATTTCGACAAACTGACCAAAAGGCCAAGAAAGAAATACTTTCAAACTTGTCAAAAGGAAACTCTCAAAAAGCAAGAAAAGCAATAAGGCCACCAAACAAGGGAAAGAAAAGCAAGAGAACTTGAAATCTGGGCTGGAAAATGAAATTGAAAACAATTTTATGTTCTAGAAGACCAAAACAACCAATAACTTCAAAACGAAGCCTCGAACACCAAAATACAAACTACAAACTTACTTAGGAAGCAAACCTAGGCCAAATCTTTTCTGTGAGAAAGAGATTTTGAAAAAGAAAGCTTGCAGGAAAAATAGATTCTCCAGACATTAGATGACCATACAACAACAGAAATCACCAAGCTACAAACCTAACTGGGCAGAAAGATTTGAAAAAAATCATCCAAAAAATTTCATACACGACTATATAAAAACACAGAAGCGTGCACACGCATTTCTAATACAGGAAACTCGCGTATACTCGAGTCTACTTTACAAAAACCTACGTGTATACACTACTATAAAAAAACTAAAAAGCATATACAAAAATTTATAAGGAAAAACAAAAATCAAGGTCTAATCAAGAAGATCAGACTTGATGTCTGGGACACTAATGGACCAAACAATACTGCAAAAGCAAGCAATCAAGAAAATGATCCCTGATTGAGAAAAAACAACCCAAACTAGGATTGACAAGATTTTTATCCCTAGTGGAGTCGCCAATTCTGTTACGGGTGAAACCACCCTAGGGCTTTGGGTTGAGAACCCTAACAGAGCAAAGGGAAAACTTCAACAAGAAATGCTCAAACAATCATTAAACATCCTTATTCTACTAAATCACATAGGAGTGTCCTTACCCGATGTCCTTCGTTTGGGTAGATCCTACAGGGTGCAAACCCTCAGCTTCTCCCAATGTTCTTGAAACCTAAAAATTATTCAAATAGAACGTACAAGACAGTATAAACATAAAGGATATACATGATGTTAAGTTCAAATCATATAAATGAATGACCAATTATACATCAATAAATATTCATAAATGAATTACAACATAACTTTGATGCATAAACACATTTCAAATTCGGAAACAGAACAACATTCCTAAATAAGGTGGATAAATATGACCTTATTATTTCTCTGGCTCTAAGCGGAACCATCCTCTGGATCCATCCTTTCCCTGCCTTCAGCAATCTTCCTCCATCACCAACACAAGGATATCTCAAGCAAGATGGGGGAATTAAGGAAACAAGGGTTTCCTAAAGATTTGGGGAATACAGGAGGCATAGGGATTCTTCAGACTTGATCAGAGATAATCTCACTATAATATCAATATCTCATACTTTCTCCCTTAAGGCCTTCCCATGGAGGTTTATTTATACCTCTCCAAGTTAGTTTTTTCAATTGGGAAACAGTTGGGCCATGAGCAATAGGAGGTGAGCAATAGGTAAAACCCGTGAAATCCGCCCAAAATTAAGGAAATTTAATTTTTTTAAGTTTTTTAACATATGTATGTAGGTTGGATATATGCTGACCTGCGTGTAAATGCTTTTCTCACAGGGAAACGTAGCATATAGGGAATAAAACACTATTTTTTAAGATCTTGGACCAAGTCTAGAAGGAAGGGTTGCCCTAGGCCATAAACAAAGGAATAGATCTACCAAGAGTGGTAAATGGTGCTATAAGAATAGGGACCAGGGCAAGCCAAAATTTTGTTAAGTATTGGCCTATGGTTGTGTGGTGAAGTAAAATTATAAGTCCGGACAGAAACAAATTCCTCTAGCCCGATAATGGGTCTAGCCACAACTGATACATTATATGGAAGATTTCCTTATGTTAGAACCAATTAAGAGGGCCTACCTCTTAGTATGATTATCCCATTTGATGATGTCCTTGCTTGCTCGCTCTAGCTATCTGTTGCTTCCTTCTTCAAACACCTCAAACAAGTAAACAACAATAAACAACTATGATAATAGAAAAATTGTAATTCAACCTACTTAACAAGTCAAGAAACATTAAGCCACGAATATGTAAGATGAAAAATCATGTAGGAAATCAATCGATAGTTGCATATATACTGAATCAAGAAGAGATTACAACCATTACCTTGACGTTGCCATTCTCCTCTGACAAGACTAGGTTCCCACACACTTTTGCTAGCATTCCATGATGGCTTCAACAACAATAGTTTTAAGGCTCTTCCCTTTAGGCTTCACTCCAAACCAAATCACACTTCTACCTTACACAACTAGACAGATACAACTATGAATAGCTTGTTCTTTTACTCCAAACTTAATTAGCACTAGCACACCAACATTAACACTTCAACGCTAACACTAGCTTGTGCTTGGGAAAAAGGGAGGTTTATATAGGATGAGTGGATGGGAGATGGATCCTCTTCTCATGGGAGAAGGTCTTATCCCTTGAGGTAGTTCCATCATTATAGGGGAAAGGAGCCCAAACTAACATCCTCAACCCCATCCAGCCAAACCATTTACCAAACTTTTGTTATGAAGATTTTATAGCTAGAAGCTTCAACTCTTTATTTAAAAAACTTTCCATAAGAGGACCGGAATGACTGGAACAAGGCTCAGTCACTCCGGTCGGAGATATGGACAGTGTTAATCCCTGCATATTAGGGCAAGAAGGACAAAGTCCATTAGCATTGGTCTTGTAAACTGGGCAAAATAGAAGTTTCAGGGAAAATGGTGTAAAAGGGAATCGATCTGCTCATGAAGAGGGACACAATGGGGGTTTCTTCATAAAGGGAAAGCATGTAAGGTTCACTGTAGAGGTCCTCCAGGATCAAGGAATGGGGAGTACGGGAATAGTGACAAAATTTTGTGTAAAAGAAGCCCCCTAAAGCGTGAAGGCCGAACTAGAGTGAGGGATGAAAAGCTTTATAAATGAGTGCGGGGAACCATAGTCTGTCGTTAGAAAACCTGCAAGAAAGTACAAATACATATACATAACTGATAATGTTGTCAAATGATACATGAATTGTGGCATGGAAATAGCCATCCAGAGAATGATCATGTAAATGGACCCATGTATGGGCACAGCCATCCATCAAAGAGGATCATAATGAAACCAAGGTATGGTCACAACTATCTAATAATGAGAAGGATCACAAATGATAACTCATGTTATGGTCGCAGCCATCCATCTAAAAGAGACATATATATGAAGATAACCATGTCACATCACTTCGCAACTTGGACTTTTATGATCTGAGCCCAGGGTCTTGCGCTCCAACACGGCCCGATCAAAGTACAAAATCTAACATGCAAATAGATGTGTTGACATCGAACATGCTAGAAAGTCGCTTGATTACCAGTCAATAATGTGAATTATTAACAAGCGTGAGAGGAACCACCAATAATGAAAATGGTCCTCAAGGTATTGTCAACACAATCCATGAAATGTGAATAGAGGCACTAAAGTCGAACACCCGTCAAATCACTTGATCGAAAGCCAATGATGTGAACTTGTCATCGAGTGCGAAGAACTTACCATTAGGGCATGCAAGCTCTAAGGTACTGGAAGGGAGTCTCTAAGGTCCTGGAGGAACGAGTGGTATATGTTCTGGTAATGGAGGAACTGCTCAAAACATGTAATGGTAAAGAGGTTGGCTAATAAAACCACTCATTGCTGCGGTTCCTCAAGAAAGGAAAAACAACCAAGTAAAGCATATGATTTGCTAAAGAGATGGCGGTGAAGGGATGAAACAACCAAGGCTTATCTAGCAAAAATTAGTTGATAAAAAGGCAATCAAAAGATGTAAATCGAGCATAGGTTCATGTTTACATAAGCTTGAACCATGGAGAACACTGCTTGGATTCAGTTTCATGTTTACACAAGCTTGAAATAAAATTCTATGCTTGTTATAAGTTTGCATTCCCCTGGCATAATGACTCAAATGAGGTACATGCTCCCAAAGATTCATTTCTGATTTGAAACTGGAATGTACTTGAATAAAGGGTGCAAGGTATCCATTTCCAATAATTTTAAATGTGCAAACAACTCCAAGGTTAACTCTGAAAATGTGAGAACTTCTTATTTCTAATACAAAGATAGACTGTAGGGGTATTTACAAGATATGTCACCTCTAAAGAGAGGATGAGTTCCAGAGGCTATCTGCCCCTCTACAGGCTCTGCCTAAAGAAATAATAGAAGTAAACACTCAAATGTCATTAAAATACTCATGCTTGAAGCTTGATGCCTTGTGGAATAAAACAAATAAGTTTGAGCAGTTGTTTAGGTGTTTATGTGTGAAGGCAAGCTATTTAAATTTTATGTTTAACACATTATATCATATTTGTTTAGCATGATATTTTCAGCAAATAATGACACAAAGATGATGAAGCAGTTCACCCCTCCTAGGCTACATCTGCTGGACCAAGCCTCCCAAAATGGGCTTGTCCTCTTGTATTAAGAAATCTTGAAAGGCTAATACAAGTAAATAAGTGCCTCTAAAGGAAAATTTGACTGTAAAAATAGAATCAGAAGATAGGAAACAGCTAAGAATGCTCTTCCCCAAGCACTAAACAGTGAAATTGTACCTTAAACAGTACTTTCTCCAAATGGCCCTTGCAGCCCTTTAAACTTCTATGAAGAAATTCGAGGTGAATATGACCTCTAATGGTTTTGAAACCCCTGCCAATGGACTCAAAAGGTCGAAGATAGTAGAAGTGGGATTTTGAATCACCGAAAACAGATGAATATAGCCCCCAAATAGCTCAAGCACTGGAAAGGCCTTGGTGGCCCTGAAAGCTTCCCTGAAGAAATTCGAGGTGAAGAAGGCCTCAACAGGCAAAAAGAGCTATATAAATGGACTCAGAGCATAGAATACACCTTCATTTCACATTCAGTCGCTGCACACATCCCAATGCAGCTCCCAAACTGATATGGCCCTAGTGGCTCCTGGAACTTCACCGAAGCAAAATCACCTACAAACAAGCTCTGTTGGCCATGAAACCTATGCCAATGGATTCAGAATGTCGAAGAGACCCAAAATAAAAAAATAAAAAAAATTGCCTCAAAAGGCCTCTCATAGACAAAGTTATGGCATATTCACTTAGACTACCATTTCCCCTTGATTAAACTCCAGTTAACTTTAGTTAGCTACCAGTTAGGCCCGCCAAAGATGGTCGGACCGCAAAAATTGGTGCCATTTCCAAACCTCCCACCAAACTAGCAGTTACCGCCAGGTTAACCGTAGCTAACTGCTACATTTGAACGTGATCAATGGTGTGGTCTATGGCATATTAAATGTTACGGTTGGCTTGGATAGCCGTGACATGAATTGTCACCCGGATTTCCGCCTTAGAACATGTGATCTCCTATTAACCATAAATGTTGACCGTGAAATGTAATCACTAGGAAAGTTTATTCCAAGGTTTCGAGACTACAGTTCTGTGTAGAGGGGGTTGGCCCCCTTTCAGCCCCATCCAAAAATGCATTAACCTTGAAATATAAGTTTTGACCCTTGATAATCAAGAACCAATGCATGGGCGGGAAGGTCGGGCCTATGGGCTGGTGGCCGCCCGACCCAAGGTCGATTCCTGCCAAGGCCAATAGAGTTTTATTTCCATTCCATTGTCCACCTTGGGTCCACGTGGCAGCCTCCAGGCTTGCCACGTGGCACCCTTTTATTGGCTGCCCTGAATGGAATATTCTCTTTCAATTTTTTTTTATATACAAATTTACAAAATTGAAGGTTATTAGGTGATTTTGAAATTGAGATAACTTCTGCATATAGAGTGTTTTTCGAACCATTCACGGTGCCAGAATTAGGAAGATGAGACCTATCTAGTTGTTTAGGTTTGAACCAATTCTAGACACTTCCATTTTTCAGCATTTTTCGACACTTGGTCTTGAGCTCCTAATCAATTTTAGTCAACTAGGTGGATGAAATGAAGGTTCACTTTTGAGATCCAAGAAAGACTCGACTAGGATTTTATGAGATCTTAATCCAAGACTCGATTTGGAAAAAAGAGATGTTTCATTTTTTAATGAGGTTGACACAGTAAAACAACTATCCTCATGACCCTTGTTTCATTTTTTAACGAGCTTGACACAAGACAAAGAACTATGCTCATGCCCTTTATTTCATTTTTTAATGAGGTTAACACAAGACCAGGAACTATCCTTGTACCCTTTGTTTATGACCCATACGATAACATGGCTCACAAGAGGTCTTCACTAGATGGAAGAACCACACTCTGGGAAGAAGACATGTCATTTGGTACCATAGATAGATCAGGATCTGATGCCCTCAATACATAATGTACTATACCATCTGTGTGATCATGAGCAGATGTAGAGACAGAATGGGTAGCCACATAATTGACCTGTGGTGGGGAAGGTATTGCTTGCAAACAAGAGCTAATAGGGGAAGATGGTTGCAAAGGAGGCACCTGGTGACCAATGAACGACAGTTGATAAATAATCACAATTATCCCTTCATGCAAAAAAAAACCACATGGAAAAGTGAAGAAACAAGAGCTCCCATGACATAAACATAGTCACTTCCAAGGAGAAGATTGAAATCTAATGGACCATGGACTACCATCACGTCTATACAGATGGTCTTTCCTCCCAAAGTAATAGGGAACTTCGGAAGGATCCCTAAGGGTTGACTGGTTTCTCCGTTGAAAACCAACATATTCTAGGTGAGAGGCACAAGCTGTGGAAAGCCCAAAGCTTTCCAAGTAGTAGAAGGCATGATGCTAATAGATGTTCCTTCATCTAATATAGTGCCATGTACTAACATATTATAGGCTTATACTGTAATCTGGAAAGGCACATAAGATGGAAGGCAGAAAGCAGTCAAGTGACTCCAATCGAAAGAAAAGAAATAACTACTTGGTGGGGGCATCATATAATTTCCCCCATATTGTATAGGAATAGGAGAAGGGCTCTCCTAAACAATTGGTATGGGAGGGTCACTCTTTGATTCATGGGAATCTGAGGAGATGAGAAGAACATGAGTAGTATGATCACTACTCTCTTCCGAAATAAAGTGAGCAACTAGTGGCGGAACCAAGTTGACACTCTTTTCAACCAATGTTTGGTCAGGAATAGACACAAGAGAGTCTCGCTTAGGAAGAGCAGGACAAGCAAGAGATGAATCCAAGTCAATCTATTTACCAACTAGGAGAGGGTTAGACTAAAGCCTCTGATAACCAACAGGAAGTTGGGGTTGAGGAGCTATAAGGTTTTCCAAAACTTTGGAAGCTTTATCCATAAGAGGACAAAGGTGAAGAGGATGCTCTCCTTCACATAACCTACATGGGAATCTAATATTCCCTTTCTTCTTACCATCTTTAACCAAGGGTGTAGCATTGACGTGATCTCCAGAGGTCGATGGGGATGATTGGTTCAGGTCTTGAGACCATACTTCTAAGACTTTGGGAATGCCAGGACAGTCTTGAAGAAGATGGTCACCCTTATGTAGCTTGCAAGGGAATCTAACCTTCTGTGGAGGATCAAAAAGTTTGTCTACAAGAGGTGCATTTGGAGTAATAGTCGCATGGTTGGCCTCTCTCTTATCTGACTTCTTCTTCTTCTTTATCTTCTTCTTCTTCTTCTTCTTCTTCTTCTTCTTCTTCTTCTTCTTCTTCTTCTTCTTCTTCTTAGCCTCCTAGTTACTCGATTTCAAACTTTCACCAAGCGAAGTAGAAGAGGAGGGTGAAGAAATGGGGGAAGAAGGCAAGGGATCAACCTTAGAATCATCATGACATGATTCGAATGAAGGAGATGGCGGGGCAAGAGTTGAGACACTCAAGACCACCGAGGTTGAAAATAACCAGACAGGTAAACCAATGGTTAACCCAGGGAGGGACAACGTTTCCATATAAGGAGCACCAACATTTCCAAAATAAGGAAAAGGACCAGGATTCCTATCTGAGGGGAATGCTTGACTAGTAGACTCTGGGAATGTTGTCATTGGAATCGACTTTTTTAAAGAAACACTAAGGAAGATAACTTTAACCAGGAATATTTCGTGGGAAGTTAATTTTAGAACACTAAAACAAAACTCTGCCTTTTCATATTTTAAGAGTTGAGAAAAGGACGAAAGGTGACTCTAGTCACTTTCAGAATTAATGAGCTCGAAAGGAAAAGTGCTCGATGATCTTTTCAAATTTGAAGAGTCAATAAAGATCGAAAATGACAGCTCAGGGTACTCTAGGCATAAAGGATTACCAGGTAATCATGAACTACAGAATACCTCCCGGTGAACCAAGAAGTATGGGTAGGAAATCTCCCTAAATGTTGTGTTCGGTGTATCATGTTTATAAAGTGAAAGACTCAGCTTCCTATGGATAAAGGAATGCAGACTAGTGGAGTCTCCCTTTATATACACGATTGTATGGGGAGAACAAGTCTATACTAGCATTGTCTAGTGTCGAAGCGAATGATAGTTGCTAGGTTTAAAGACGCTGGAACACATCTCTAGCCTAGACCACTAAATGTGAGCATTAAGTTTCAATCCTTCCTTAGGTTAATTCAATACATTTCAATGCTTTATCTTGAATTAGGTTTCAATTCCAAGGCCCTACCATTGTCATCTAACAAAAATCCTACATGCATCTATATGAGAACAGAGATCTTTGTCTTCTATGAAAGTTAACATTAATTGAGAGATAAGGAACACAAAATCAATGCAACAATAAAAGAATGAAATTTTTCTCTAACAAATATCCTAAATGCACTTAATCTTCCCTTAAAAACAAAAGAAGTTTCATTTCATTTCCATGCCTATGATGATGCAATTCTGGCTTCTCAATAACACTACTAATGCAATATTTTCGCTTAAGTAAACTAGAATGATGTTCTTCTTTTCATTAAATGCAAAATGAATCTTTCACATAAAGCACTTTAATGAAACTTTTCACAATTCCAAACAAACAAGAATCAATCAAAGCCAAAGCAAGATAAATGAAACCAAAAGCACCTTCTTCCCTCAATCGAACAATCCAAACACATAAATTCTTCAATCGACAAACCAAGCAATGTAATCTATGCTTGGAAAGAGAAAAGAGACACTCGAAATAAGAGAATAAATGAGACTCTTCACTCATTCAATTGAAAACAAATCATCCTAGACACTTCTAGGCAGAAGAAGGGAGTGTGAGGGTCAAACTCAAATACCGGAGCGACTTCTAGGCCAAAAGTAGCACTGGTCGCCATGACTTTCAGGCTAAAACTACCGCTGATAGGCTTGATCGGCACTACTGTTTGGCCAAAAATAGCATTGATTGAGGGATTCAAAGAAAAAATAAAAAATAACACAGGTCTAGACTTAACACATCAGAGGGTGGGATAGACCAAGAAAGCATACAAACCAAGCTAAATGAAGCTCCCTATTCAGGAAGAAGACGTTCTAAAAGGCTTATGGGGTAGAAATCATGAGAGCAAAACACACTGGTCAAGATTGGGGACAAACCCTAATATTCACTTGCAGGCATTCGCACGACTGTCTAATTGACAACAAGTGCCATAGGGAGGTCGGCACGATTGTTTCTCAACATATCGTGTTGATTGGCACGGCTGTCAGCGAATTAAGCGCGCTGAGCAGGGAAGCCAAGAAAAAAAAATTAAAGCTGGGACCATACTTGCTACTATGAATTTCAAACTTAGACCAGTAAGAAAAGGAAAACAAATAGAACGAAAGGGAAAAAGTGGAACTAGAAATTTCACACAAAACCATGAAATCCCAAACAAACAAATAGAAGGATTATATCCCTAGTATGGTCACCAATTTGTGGTAAAGTAAAATTAAAAGTGTAGACACAAACAAATTCCTCTATCCCGATAATGGGTCTTGTTGTGGGAAATTCTCCCCTAAGGTTCTTGGGTGAAACCTTAGCAGACAGAAGACTATCTAAGTTAAGAAACACACACACATACAACCGTTTATGCTATAAATAACTACCTTTAGGGTGAGAGGGGCATACCTGCTGTCCTACGTTTGGGTAGTTACTCAAGGGTGCAAACCCTTCTTCATGTCCCTTCCGCTCCTTGGTCCTGTAAAAACCACAATTCCACAAACTACAACAGTATATGGACAAGATTTTACATAAAAAACGATCTTTATGTTATATGAAAAGATGAGTTAGTTACAAACTTATAAGCATCTATTCAAGTATGAACTTCACATATAAATATCATTAACACAAAGAAAAGAGCGTTTCGGGAACAAGACGTGTTTCTTTATTAGATAAATAAAATAATATGAAACGAGAGCAATATCACCTGAATCCGCTTCTGCAGGCTCCAAGCTCAGCCTCCTTCTGGATCCGTCCCGCCTCAAGCCACTAGTAGGTCACCTTCCACTACTCTCTCCAAGATGTGATGGGAAAAATGAACATCCAAACACAAAGGAAACAAGGGTTTCCTATACAAGATGGGGGAAGTGCAGAAGGCACAAGGGTCTTCAGACCTGATCAGGGGGATAGAAAATCAGTATAATAACTTTGCTCAAAAATTTCTCCTCCTTAGGCCTTCCCCATGATGTCTTTTTATACAAACTCCAAGGTAGTTTTTTAGTTAGGAATTGGTTGGGGACAATTGAGGCCACGGGCACTAACAGGTGATCAGCAGGTACAACCCGCGATCTCCGCCCGAAAATAAGGAATTTTTATATTTTTTAAGTATTTTAATACATATACGCGGGTTAGATATGTAGAACCCGCGTATACACGCGTTTAACTCAGGGCAATGTCGCGTACATGGAATAAAACACTGTTTTTTAGATATATGACCAGGTCTGGAAGGAGGGGTTGCCCTAGGCCATGGCTGAAGCATCACAAACCATACTGGTGAGATTTGGAGCTATAACACAATCCAAAAGGCATTATGTTCCATTCAAAATGGCCTTCTGCTATTGAAAAAGCAGTCTTCCATTTATTTGATTCCTTGATCCCTACCTGCCAAAATCCTGATTTTAGGTCACATTTAGAAAAAATCTTTGACTTAGAGATCTGTGCCAAGATGGTAGATAGTTTTGGTAGAGGATAGGCATCATAATCAAGTAAATTGTTTAGAGGTTTATAATTTACTACTAGCCTAGGTTTTCCTCTAGCTACTTCAGCATGCTTGTTAACATAGAATGCAAAGCAAGCTATTGGACTTTTACTTTTCCTGATCAAACCTTTCTATAAGAGTTCTTTGATCTCTTTTTTGCAGAGGGTTAACTGCTCCTGATTCATTGGAATGGCCTTTGATCTTTTGAGTTTTCCGTTAAAATCCTTTTTCAAAGGTAGCTCAACTTCATGCTTATGTACATGCCAGAAGGCATTTGGATCCTCTGAGCAACATTCCAAAAACTTACTCTTGAGGTTTATTATTTCTTTATCAAAATTTCCCTGTTCAATATTTTCATCTATCCTGAGGATTTCTTTTTTCTTTTCCATCTTGGCCAGCAAATTCTCTAACCTTTCAATATGTTTTATCCTATTAGGTGAGCTTGAATTTATGAAAGGAAAAAAGAATTCTTTACCTTCTAATTCCAGAAAATAATTGAATCTCTTTGTTTGTTGGTCAAACTTTGCTCCATGTTTTTGGAAGTTTTGAAAGGAAGGTGTTCCCAGGTACATTGCACAATCCATTCCTGTGACAATTGGACAAACAAATTTGATTCCAATGGATTCGTTAATAAAGATATCCACTGATACTTCTGAAGTGGTTTTGATATCTTCACTGGCTGTTGTGACTTTCAGACAACTTGTAGGTCTCAGGAGATGAGATTCTACAACTGAATTATTTACAATATTAAGCCTGGAACCGGTATCCATGAGAACTTTCCAGTATTCAAATCTGGTACCAATTCTGACTTTGAGCTTAATGAAATACATCACATCTCCAGTAATTTGATTACATCCCAAACCACTTCGATCTTCTTCTGTTTCTTCATCAGAATCATGCTCATGAATTTCCACTCCTTTGAACGGTTTGTGATGATAAATATAATTCTGTGTCTGGGCTGAGAAAACAGGTTTTGTTGTACTAGATCCTTGTTCATTTCCGGCTTTCATTCTTCTGAGTTGATAGTCTTGATTACTTTCAATACAAAGCCTTCAGTTCTCCTTCACTTTCTTTCTCAGTTCTTTTGTCGCTCTATGGATGCTAGGCAAGGTTTGTGGTAGATCCTCACCAAAATCTTCTTGCCTGAATTGTCTTTTCAAAGCTTCTACTGAGAAAAGAGAAGCCAGTGGCACATATCCTCGGTTAGGATTATTCTGCTTTGCTGCTTTTGAATTTAACTGATTTACAAGCAATTCTTTATACATTTCTTTCAACTGGGGATTTGTAGCCGCCATCATTTGTGCGAACAAATTTCTTGTTTGTTCTTTTGTCTCTGGCTGTTTCATCATATTTAGGGAATGACACTGGCAGATCACCGCAATCACAATTATCTTTAAAACATTCCACACAATGGGGATCATTACAGTATTCATCCTTAGAATCAGAAGTGTTAGAATCAAAATTAAATCTATTTACATAATATGATTCTTCTTCACTAGTGATTTCTTCATAACTTTCAAAAAAATTTAAATAATTTACCATTCCAGATTTATTTCTGTAGAAGATTTTCTTCTTAACTTTCTCTAGTTTATCCTTCTTCCTGTCTTTTTGTAAGTCTGGACAGTTTTGGGAAATATGTCCTTTCTTGTTACAATGGTAGCATTTGACTTCTTTATTTCTGGAGTATAGTTGTGTCTTTTTTTAGTCCTTAGGTTTTTTCTGATGAATAATTCTTTTGCCAGAAAAATTCTCTGAGGAGTGCTTCTTTTTCTTGTAAGCACTATGTTCCCTCCCCTCTGAATTTTTAGGGGCAGAAAGATGCCATTGTTTGCATAATTGTTGATAGCCATGCGGATTTCTCGGATTTGTGGCTACTCTAGCAATCTTCATTTGTGAGCAGATTTCAACAATTATTGCTTTAATTGCTTGCCTTATAACTCTGAATTTATAGTCATCGATCTTTCCAAGAAATTTGGTGACTATGGCTTGTGAAATCCATAATGGTAAAGAAGAAATGAATTTTCTTTCCATTTTGGTTCAAGAATGATTTCAGGAGATAGAGTATGTAACGTGTGTAGGAATTCATTAAAATATTCATCAAAATGCTGCATATTATGGAGTTTCATAGCAACCAAAGTAAGAGTAGTGAGATCAGTGTTAATCTGTGGAAACCCAATGAAATTTACAGTGATGCCATAAGGAAAACAACCAATCATGTTGTTTACAGGGAGTGATGTTGTAGGGTCCATGTACACACTTCCATCTGCAGTTAGAACTTGTGAATTTTCCCATGTATTTAATAGAGAAATATATTTCAATGTATCTGCTTTTAACCATGAGTCTAAAGATCCTTCAAACCCACCAACAATTCTTCTGGTAGAATTAATGGGTTCAATCTCACCGACCAAATAGGTTCTATAAAAAACAAGCATAAAATGCATGACTAACAAAACTTCTACCTCAGTGAAATTATCTATATTCCACTAATATGTGGAGGATGCAGACCAATCTTTATGATATTCAGATTTCATCAAATCTCTTCTGTCTCGGGTAGGGCTCGAGGTAGAATTCCAAGTAGATCTGGATGTGGTTGCATGGATTGTATTGTCTTCAGGGATGCTAAACTGAGCTTTGCCTTGAGGAGAAAAATTCTGTACAAAATCCTCAAGTTTTTCTAAGGAAGGTTCTTCATCATCTATCTCTATCTTATGCAGACCGATATCTTCTTCTTCTTCATCATCATACCATTGCTTTCTTGCTGTTTATTCTTCTTTTATAGTTTCCTCTTCTGCTTTCTTCATCTTGATCCATTCTCTAAGGAAGGAACTGGTTGATATACTAGGGTGTGAGGAAGTTATGGGATTTGATTTCAGATGTCCAAAATAACTTGGGGCAGCAAAAAGACTATAAGGATAAGAGGTTCCTAGTTTGAGAAACTCGATTTCTACAGGCTACTTTATAAGACTTGATACTAAACCAGAGATAGTGTATGGCATTTTTGAAGAAGATTCACTAAACAAAGTAGTGGATTTGTAAGAGTTTGATGAAGGCTTATTTTTCAATAAGTCAATGGAATTGGAAACATTCAAAACTTGTTTTTTAATAACGTCAATGCTGGAATTCACTTTAACAATTTCTTTTCCATGAAGTATAGTTGCATCAACTATCTTTCTTTCTATGGATATTCTGAGCTTATCCAAATTTTCAGCTATATGTTTATCATTTTCTGCTAGAGTCTGTTGGGTCCCCATAATACTAGTGATTACCCCATTACTATTGTAGTTGTACCCCTTATTAATATTGTTGTGGCCCTATTGTGCCAATATTGTTACTATTGTACCCCATAGAAGCCCACTATTGTTATTATTGTGCGTTTGCATTATTATTGTTATGTAGGCTCTAATTATGTTATGACCCCTTAGACTCCTATCTATAGAAAGAAGGTCTTTTCATTTGAATCATCCAAGAATTTTTCATTTATGTAATGTAAAGGAGGTTGCCCCCTCGAAGAGGCTGAATTCTAAGGAATTTATCTATCTTTTCTATCTTTTCTTGAGCTGGTTTCATCACATTTGGTATCAGAGCTTTGGATTCTAGGGTTTTGCTGCTTCAAACAGACTCCTGAATTACATTCCAAACAGGTGACCTGGGGAAAATCGTCATAACTTTTTCTTTGGGCATTGGATTGAAATTTTGTAAAAAGGTGTAGAAAGAGGACGGACTGTAGTTTCTTCTATATATTTCTTAGAGCCACAGGTTGAAACAGTGACTCGTGGAATGTCGTACAAGTTCGCTCTACTGAATTAGTATATAATCAGGTCACTGTGGGAGATTTGGCATAACTCTTCATTGGAGAATCCAATTGGGGTCAAACTGGTGGAATTGGAAAGAGGACACAGAGGGCTACCACAGGTCACAATTTCAGAATTGGATGATCTGAAATTACAGAGATACATCAGAGGCAATATCGAGCTCCTACAAAGTGAAAAAAAGGTGTGTATATTTTTTAAATGTTTGCTTAAGCTTGGTTTGAATAATTATTTTTAAGGAATTCAAAGGGCATAGTGAAGCATTATTATCATTAATTGATGCTCCGAAGAAAGAAAATGGAAAGACCTGGTAGGCGACCTGAAAGCTCTAGCATGACTCATGAAGAAGAGGAAGAAATGCAACATGATATATCAAAATTACGAGACCAAGTGCAACAAGTGTCACTTGCACAAAAAGGAACAGAAGCTAAGATGAATGACGTGGAAGCCAAGATGAATGACGTGAAAGCAAAGATGGATGATTTGAAGATAGATTTGAAGACAGACATGGAAGAATTGAAGATAAATATGAATAATTTGCTACAAGAAAAGGTCACTAAGGGTGAAAGGGTAGTAAAGGAAAATCATGATGAGAACAAAAGAAATGTTAATCATGATTCCATAGACTCTAATGTTGGATCGAAGACCCACCATATTCCAAAAATCGATATGAGGAATTTTGATGGCAAGGATCCTACCACATGGATATTACAGATGGAGCAGTTTTTCGATCTCAATAATGTGCAAAACACACAAAAGGTACGTATGGCAACTTTATATTTGGAACCAAATCAGTTTGTATGGTATCAATGGATTTTCTCTCGTAAAAAATTTATCACTTGGGCAATTTTTACCGAAGAATTGATAGCACATTATGAGGATACAAAAAGCAACAATTTTTTTAGCCAATTGATAAGTCTCAAACAAAAGGGTTCAATAATGGAGCACATTGAGGAGTTCCAAAAATGAACATAAGGGTAAAAGATATTCCAGAGGAGCATAGGATTGATGTGTTCATAGGGTCTTTAAAGGATAATATCCAACATGATGTTCGCCTTTGGGAACCTGATTCATTAGAGAAGGCATTCAGGTTAGCAAGAAAAATGGAAAGCAAAATTATGGCAACCAGGAAGCATACCACTCACAACTATAAAGATGGAAGTGTTGTTGCCCCTAGTCTTCCATGACCTATAAGGTTGACACCACAGCGATTGGAAGGAAAAAGAGCAAAAGGGCTTTGTTAAAGTTGTGATAGCAAATACACTAAAGGTCATAAGTGTGCTGAGAAGAAATTATTCTACATAGATTGTGAAGAGGAAGAAGAAAAGGAGAAAGAAAGGTCAAAAGAAGAGGATATACTCCAACTCCAAGAACAAAGCCTAGATAAAGAAGAAATGAATCCTACCATATCTTGTAATGCATTGGTGGGAATTACCACTCCTCAAACCATTAAGATACAAGGACAAATCAAGAAGAAAAAGGTAATAGTGTTGATTGATTCAGGAAGTACCCACAATTTTATTCATTGTAAGGTAGCAAAAGAATTGAATTTCTTCTTATATACAGCACCAGAGTGTCAAGTGATGGTTGCAAATGGAGGAACAATAAATTTCTCGAGAAAGTGCCATAATATCAAGCTATCCATGGGAGAATATGTATTGACTAGCCTAATGTTTTCCATTCCAATGGGAGGTGTTGATGTTGTACTAGGAGTCCAATGGCTACAATCCTTGGGAACAATAGCTTTTAATTTTCAAGAACTTTTTCATGAATTTTTTTGTGGAATGAAAGGAAATTGAATTAAGGGGTATTGTAGGGAAACCGGGAAAGATAATAAGCTCTAACAGTATGACAAAGCTTCTAAAAAAGGAACAAAGAGGTGTAATTGCACAATTATGTTCGCTAGATGTTTCCACATCATAATCATATATTTCTCCAGATCTCCAAAA
>APFE030088281.1:27433-50672 GCA_000404065.3 Pinus taeda
ATCACCAAAGTATTATGGTCCATACAAGGTGTTGCAAAAGATTGGTACTATGGCATACAAATTAGAGCTTCCTCCAGCCTCTCGATTGCACCCAGTTTTCCATGTTTCATGTTTAAAGAAGGTTATAGGCGATAAGATCCCAGTTCAAACAATATTGCCAGAACTTGACAAGGAAGGTAAAATTATATTGGAACCAGAAGCAGTCACAGAAACAAGAACTCGACAACTACGAAATCAATCAATTTTAGAGTATCTTATCAAGTGGAAGAACTTATCTGCTGAAGATTCCACTTGGGAGGATGAGAATTTTATACAGAAGCATCCAGAACTACTCAAGCGTTGAGGACAACACCTTTTTTGAAGGAGAGGGGCATGTTGGGTCCCCATAATACGACTGACTACCCCATTACTATTGTATTTGTACCCCTTATTAATATTGTTGTGCCCCTATTGTGCCCATATTGTTACTATTGTGCCCCATAGAAGCCCACTATTGTTATTATTGTGTGCTTACATTATTATTGTTATGTAGGCTCCAATTATGTTATGACCCCTTAGACTCATATATATAGAAAGAAGGTCTTTTCATTTGAATCATCCAAGAATTGTTCATTTATGTAATGTAAAGGAGGTTGCCCCCTCGAAGACGCTGAATTCTAAGGCATTGATCTATCTTTTCTATCTTTTCTTGAGCTGGTTTCATAACAGAGTCTTGACATTATCATTCAAATAAACCAAAGCAAAATCCTGCTTTTGCAACATTCTGTTCATTAAGTCTTTCAGAATGTTATTCATCTCTTCTATGGATTTATGCCAGTTTCTCAAATATTTTTCCAAACTGGAAAGAGCAAGATTAGTCCAGTTTGTGGCAAGGGCAGAGTCCTTCACTGAGTCCTCTGTCTGGATTGGGAAAAGTTTGAATATTTTTCCATCAATTGTTTTGATAACAAAATTTTTCCAAGGTGGAAAATCATTGTTAGTTTCACAGATCTGCCCATCAAAAAGTTCCCATTTATGTTTTGCAGGGGAACAAGATCTAATCATATTTAGCTGCAGGAAAATGCAGATATCCCTTATCAATTTTTCTCCTTTTTTCCTTATGACCTGCAAATCTCTAGGCAGTTTAGGTTTGGATAACATGTTTTTTTATTTTTGGAGAAAATTATGGAGTCACAAGAGGAGATGGAATAGTAATAGGATTGGATTCCATCTTTTCTGCTACAAAATTATCAACATTTAGAATCCTCTTCTGCTTAGCCTGATTTAAGAAATTTTTTCTCAAGGATTCTTCTACCTGATTAGAGGAAGGATAATACCACTCATAAAAGGAAATCATTTGATTGTTGGATTTCATCCATTTTTTCCATCCCTCTTTTTTCTGACTGTTGAAATTTTTTCTTTCTTCTTTAGGTAGCAGTCTGAGTTCTTCAACATATCTGTTTTTAGATTTATGAGTGAAAATGTCCCAGTTAAACATTTTCTTCTTCCATTGATTGTCAGGATCATATGGACTAATTCTTTTATAGATTTTCATAAAGCGGAAATTTCATTATCTGAAGGAATTTCCATGTGCCTTGGAATTTTATTTTTGGGATTTTTTCTATAGGATGGAATTTCTTATCCATCCATGAATCCTAAACCCTGATGGTTGTTTTTCTGTGTGACTGAATAATTATTTCTTCATGAATGTTGAAGAAATTTTTCCTAGTATATTCTTCTTCATATTTACTTTTGTCTGGTATAAAAGTAATCATAGTTATCCTCCTTCTGTCTTCTTCAATATTGCCATCTGGATTTGGTGGTTGCGAAGAGAATTGACAAGATGTTTTAGAACAGTGAGGATGGTCACAGACAGTAGCTAGAGAGTTACTGGAGGAAGCAATTTCACTCAGAACTAGCTTTTTTACAGTGTTTAGAAATTTAGGATCAACTGAGAAAGTGGGAGTAGTATTTACAGATGTAGAAATATTAACAGAAGGTCCACCATCCTCAGTTCGTGACTCTGGAAAAATAGTATGGACATTACCATCTCTGGTGGTAAAGATTGTGGAGGAATTTACAGGAGATGGGCGAGTAGGCTTCTTGATGGATTCCCATTTTGTAACCCATTTGGAAGGATGTTTTTGTTCAGATCAAGGAATCATTTGAGGAGCAATAATATTCATGCCATAATCATGGGTAATCAAAGTGGTGAATTCTGATTGTGATGAGACTGATTTAACCATTGAAGGAGTAGTCTTTTTGTAGCATTTGACTACTAAGGACCACCAGATGGCTATGTTTTTACTATCATCATCAAAATCATCATAACCATGTGTTTGCAATCCTAACATCAAAGCATTTATAACATTTTGATCTGTTAATGCTATGGAGAAATCAGGAAAGCATGACCACGAGGCTGGGTGATAGGCAAGAGTCCCTTGACATCCACCTATAAGGGCCTTAGGAAAATTTCTCCATCTCCAATCAAAAACATAAGAGAAAAAGGCAACATCTTGACCTTTTCTGTGTAGAGGTTGAATACCTATTTGGACATGGCCAAAATGGGCAAAATTATATCCTTCTTTTATAGCAGCGCCAAACTCCGGTTGATTTATAATATTCAGAGAATGAGGTATATTGTTATTAGAAGTCGTTTGCAAGACTTCCTCTTTGACCTTATATCTCTAGAACTGGATGGAGTCCAGTAATCCTAAATTCTTATAAACATTTTCGGGGTCTACTTTTGGAAGAGTCTAGGAATTAGATGCAACAAGTTCTGAAAAGAGATTAACAGACTTATCAAAGACTATAGATTCTGTAACATTTGAGTTTCTTTTCTCAATATTTGCTTCTTGTTCTTTTAGAATTTCTTCAAATGACTTATCTTCAAATTCATGGAGAGAAGTAGATGCAGATAAAGAATCCATAACAACATGAAGAAAATATAGCAGAACATAATTGACTTATGCAGCTTCAGATTAAAGATAGAAATCTTTAAAACGCTGTGTACCAGTTTTATCAGTATTACAATCGCAAACTGATAGTGGGAAACCTTGCTTGACCTCGATATCGCTTCTAAAACATTCAGAAATGCCTACTAAAGTTCTAATTTTGACTTTCACCTCTTCATACAGCCTATGCACAACTACTCTCAAATGTTTAGGAACCCCAAGTTCCTCCATTCTGTGCCAAATCTTATCCCTAGGAACCGAGTCAAATGCTTTTCTGAAATCAAAAAAGCAACAACAGACTTCTTCCTTTTTCTCCCAAAATTTTTCAATGATGTGCCTTAAAGTTATACAATGATCAACTGTGGAATGTTTAGGTCTAAAACCAGCTTGCCCTTTAGCGTGCTTATCTCTTTCTTCTACCCACTTGCTAATTTTGTTTTCTTGCATGCTTCCAAATATCTTTGCAAACAAAGGGTTTATCATGATGGTCCTATAATTGGAGGGATTATTGACGTCACCACTTTTGAAAATAGGTATTGCCAGACTAGTTGTCCAATCTGTGGGGAGCCCTTTGTTGTATGATGTTGTTGAAGATTTTTGTAATGTGAGGTGCAAGAATCTTTGAGCCCCACTTTAGATATTCTGCTTGGATTTCAGCTAAGTCTTTTTCTTTTCCAACACCCAACTTCTTGATACCCATCTCTACCTCTTGCACCATGAGGATTTCATTATTAGTGTTGACCAAGGGGGGAGGGTCAACCTTGGGAACCTTCTAATAGAGTTGTCTTACATAGTTAAACCATTTAGAAGCTGTGATATTATTTCCAATTTGTATCTTTCTCGATTGGAGCTCCTTCCAAAATAATTTGGGATTGTTTTTCCCAAGGAAGATTAGTTCTTCCCTCCTTGAAACCATGAAATCGACCTTTTTCTTGCTTAATATCTGCTTGTAAGCTTTGAGCTTTATGTTATCCTTGTTTGACTCTTTCCACAATTTCCTTGCCTTTTTGCATTCCTCGTCAAACCAAGCATTAACCGGAAAGAAATTTGTTTCAAACTTCTTAATTTTTTCTCTTTTTCACTTTGCAAGTGCTCATTGAATAAATTAAGAACAAAAATTTAGTAAGTAATAGAAATAGAAGTTACTAAACTACCCATAATAAGACCTCAACCAATCACTTTACAAAAAAATAAATTTAAATAATAATAATAAATATCAAAAATTAAATTCTCAATGTTAAACTATGGATAAGCGACATAAATTTTTGGTCAAAACAAATTAATACATAAGTCAAAGAAAAATTGAATGCCTAATACCGGTATAATAACATAAAATAAATAATGCAATAATATAGTAAAAAATAATAAAAATTCATTTACATTTGTGAAAATTGTATTATTTTAAATTTAAGAATAAAATTCTAAATATATAAACTAATCTTATATTTGATTTTTGTTTTTATTTTGTATTTTTACTCTTAAAACTGATTAATTAACATTTTATAATAATTTTTGAAGTAGAATGATATAATAGAAGAAAAAAATAATAACAATTTTTTTATTATTTTATTGTATTGTATTGATATTAATTAAATTTTATTAATTATTAAAATTATATTACTATGTTTTAATAACCCAACTAAATACCCCTTGTGTAATAATCATTGAAATTGGCTATAGTTTTGATATGAGGAAGTGTTGTCGAAAGAAGTGGTTAGATGTACATAATTAGTATGCTTGAACAAGCCAATATAGCTAACAAGATGATGAAAGCAATTTTTAAGTTCGTAAAATTTTGTATTACGGTGATGCTCCACTTTAGGTATAATTGATTCGCTCAAGGGAGGTCTATTAGCAGGGAACTCATGGCAATGCCATTGGAATTTATGTGGACATTTGATCTGCAAAGAAGAAAGATGATGAAAACAGTGGCCTTTGCAAGAAATTATACTACTTAGTACCTCTAATTCTATAGCTTTTATGGACAGGTTTGTAGTTATATGGTACGTTGATAGCTAATTGTCTATTGTCTATCAAATTTGTTAGTGATATTGAGGGTTTCTTGATGAACGGAATAGGGAATCATGATTTTTAAATTCATGTCTCTCCAATGTGTTTAAAAGTATTAAAACCATAAGATACTCATAGTTTTTTACTCAGTTTAATGTGGTTATGTTGATACCATTATTTGATAGCTATGTTTGGGAATAAATCTTTGAGTGGTTTGGTAGTTGTCTCTACTCTCTAGATTTTATTGACTTGATGTTTTAGGAAGAAAGCTTCAATTTGACTCAAAGACTTTTTGTTTATGATTAGAGGTATTTGGCTCCTATCACCACTCACAGGGCTTTATACAGGTGGAAGAGAGCCTCAAATATGCCCTTGGATTACTTTTGTTAGCAAAATACTAACCTTTACAATGTATTCTTGGGAATGTCATCCTTTCTTTTATTTTTCTTTCTGCTTCAGTCATATTGGTTTCCTCTCTTGGTGTGGCTAGTTTGACTACATTTGGGTTTTTTTTGGTGTGAAGTTTGTTTGGTCTAAGTTTGAATCCCTACATTAACAATGGCCTACCAGTTTTATTTGTCTTTTATCTATTCCTAATGTGTCTCTCAACACTAAAGTGGGATGTTAATGAGTCTTGGGTTGTTCCTTGTGTATTTTTTTTTCCTACGAGCAAAAAACACGCACTTGTTATTCATTGAATCAAATATATATAGTGAAAGTTTAGATAAAAAAAACATTGATTAGGACAATTCAGGTGCAACTCCAAGACAAGTCCTCAAAAGGAAAAATACCCCAACATATCCATGTTCCAAAAACTTAAGGACTTAACTTAGTAGATGGAAAATGATGACTCATAAGTGCCAGTGGGAGTGGATTTGATGATCTTCCCCCGAATAGCCATGAGAAGCAACACCATTTTGGGGAGAAAGTTAGCCTTAATGTTATGTTCCCAGTGGATGTGTTGGATTTGTAGATCTTCAAAGAACTCATGTAGGTGTCGAATCTTTTGTTTCCAGGGTGAAAGATGAAGATTGTTGTGTGTGATTGGGCTTATTTTTATCCCTGGGAGGTTTGCATCTAGAATTTTCCTTCTCTTATCCTTTTGCCTTCCTATATAAAATAACCCCCAGTTCTACTCCCTTTGCTAGACAAAATTCATGCTTCGAGGTAGAGGCTGTTGTGGTTGGAGGGGTCACTTTAGTAATTTAGTTCCATCTACCTCTCATGCCTTAATGGTAGTTGCTATTTCAACCAATGTTTATCATAGAAACACCCCTCTAGTGATTCAATAGGAAGTTAAAAAGCTTGAAAAGGAAGGCATAATTAAATGTAGATTGATGAAGTTTTCGAGTATATTGGAAACTATTGACATCTATTGGAAACTCAAAACTATAACTGGCAAAGTATTGTTGGAAAGCTCAAAAGAGTAGCAAGAGATATTGATATGTCTTGATGACATTTAAAACTAAATGAGAAAGTTAGATATAAAATAACAACTATGGAACATAAGCTTATAAATTTGGAATTTACAAACTCTAAAATAAGTGATAAGGCTATGATCACAATTAAGGTGGACTTACCTATTCAATAAAAATTGACTATGGTAATTATTATTATGCCCATTGATAATATTTTGATGAATGCTCTCAAACCTACAAAATAAGAATTAAAAGATTTAGTAAACAATACCTAATTAGTTTCTTTAGTTTCTTTATTTATTTTAAACCTTTTTTTTAAGACAAAAACAATAATGTTATGTGAATGGTATAATTACTTTTATAACATATGTTTAATAGATGAATAAAGCTAAGTAAACCATTTTATATTAATTTTTTTGATTTAATAGGATATAAATTACCGTCTTAATTTACACACCCAAAAAAATCAAACTAAATTATCAAAATAAAACTTAATTTAATATACTTGAACTTATTAACATTTTACCCAAAAATAATATGCTTACAATCTTTATTTATTTTTATTTGCATAACGAATGTTAATTTAATATGATTGAACTAATTAACATTTTACAATAATAAATTTGTAAAGAATAATAGGTTTACTTTTTATTTATTTATTTTTAATTTCATAATGAATATTTATATAATTAATAATATCGATGGATGTTAAATAACATTTGAAACAAAAGTGGTTGTAATATTATTTTAATGTTATAAAAAATAAGTATGGGATGAAATTGTGATAAATTATATAATTACGTGTTAGTTTTAATTAAAATATAATTTAGTCACATGAAAGTAGAAGCTTTATTATTGTGACTATAAGGGAAATCAGATCAATAACAGTGATTATATTACAACTTTATTTTGTTTCTCAAAATTAACCCTAACAAGATTACTACATGATTATTTTTAGACCATGACAAAAGTTTGGGAATGCTTTCATAGAGATTACAAAATAATAGTTGTGTATGTACATAGTTGTGTAACATACATAGAACAATTATAAAACATAAAAACAATAAAATGAAATACATGAAACATAAGCATCAAATTATAATGAACCTAGGCATTCTTCCATCCTGAGAAGAAGTTGTAGGGGCAAGATCGTGTGTGCTCAGACTCGGTGAGGATTGTCTCCCACACTGAAAATGCATCTCAATGTGCAACATTTGTGTGTCTAGGCTAGCTTGATAAGAAAGCATATGTTTTTGGACTCATTGGATGTTGTCGAGGTGAACAATGGTTTTGTTATGGTCCTTCTCCTTTTCTTGTATGACATGACCCAACCTTTTTTTCATTTTCCAGTACAAAGTCATGGAGTGGATGTATTGATTCTTGCGACCCCTAGTATGTCTAGGATCCAGGACCCATTCAGAAACATCAGCCTAAATCTCTGCTTTGGAATGTGAATTCCATCCTCGAATTTCTTGAGCTTCAATTAATCGAATTTCATTCTAAATTTCTGGGGGGTGGCTAAATGGTAAATTTCCACTGCGTTTTGGGCTTAAGACTGGGCTAGAGGCCTTCCAGTAGGGCCTTGACTGCCAAAGCCATGCCTCATATGCATGAATTACCAGGACATTGTATTGGGTTAATAAAGTTCCTAGATAGAGGTAATATACGATATAAGTGAAAGGTGGGGGAATGAATACCAAAAGGGAGAAACCAAAGGCATGTAGGAAGAAAAAATTTAGGGATTGGGGATTCAAATGCAACAAGAGCTAGAGGAGTAGTAGAGATGTGTAGGGAGCAACATTAAGAAAAAAAGGGTCCTATTTGAGATGTACAATATGTAGGTAACCTACCCACAAGATACAATAGGTTAATGTCTCTAACCATAGTTGGAATAGACCATTTTCATAGAGCAAAACACCATAATCATAACACTGTAATTAGAATACAATTTGAAGGGGTCATAGGTCAATAGTTTTACCAATGATCCTGGTGTAGAAATATTCTAGAAGACCTCAATGAAATCCTAGTACCGACTCTCCCACAATCAAATGTTCAGAACAACTGCATTCACCCCCACAGATGTTTGAAGTTTGCAGAGTGTCTAACTAGATAGAAATAATGAGTACTGGAAAGCTAGACCTACAAGGCCTGAACCTTCTTTAAAAAGTGTACCAAAATTGCAGACGCAGGGGAGGAAAAATCCCATAAGCAGCATGATGATACAACTAAGGCTTCAGATAACAACAGGGTGACTCCAATAATAGTAGGAATATGAGGTGGACACATAAGTTTTGAGTTTAATGCTATACATTGTCATAACTCCTAACATGTGTGAGTGCATGGGATTGGTTGGCCACAACATCCACCTTTTTTATGGCTTGGGTGATAGTGAGGTGCTGGGTCTTCTCCCCTTCCTCCTTGGGCACGTGTTCAACACCCCCATCGAGGTTCAACTTTATTAATTAAACAATATTTATTTTTATAATTTTATTACAAATTAACCATAACAATTTTATCAAATATTTTTATTTTTAATAATAATATATTATATTGTTTATAGTTTATATATATATATATATATATATATATATATATATATATATATATATATTATATATATATATAGATAGATAGATAGATAGATAGATAGATAGATAGATAATATTAATTTAATCAAATTTTTGTTCTTATTGTTTTTTCTTTCCTGTATAGATCTATATTCTATTAAGTGTTAAGAGGAATGAAATCTCTTGAAGTACAAACCATTTTTAAAGTGAAAATTTTGAAGAACGATTAACACATAGAGAGATTTTATCCCTTTTGGAACTTGATACATCTAGGATTAACACCTCCATAGATTTGATCCCTCTATGTTGGTTTCATACACACACACACACACACACCATGTGTCAAATCCATGCTCAGCATCAAATAAATCACACATCTCCTTCTTTTTGAGAAACTCACTATAAAATATATATTTTTTTGTTTGCTAAGTTGTGTGAGTCCTAAGATGACTACATGCATAACCTTTGGCTTGAGAAATCGCAACCTAGGGGCATCTAAGCTATCAAAATCACCCGGAATTGCACCCAGTGTGGGCTACATAAACCCTTAACATGGTTGTATATTTTCCCACAAAGTTTTGAACAAGTGACCTTCATATCAGAAAGTGCCTTAACAATACACCCCTCACACCTCGAAAAATTTTAACCACAAGATTCTTTTTTTCTTCATTTTTTTTTTGTTTTATATATACACAATTGGCATTGAAATATTTTCATCAATTGCATAGTAAAATATTTTATTTTAACTTACGCTGGTTTTTTTTGTTATTAGTTTTTTTTTAAATACCACATATCAATTTCATATTAAAAATTGAATAAATTATACATCTCCCTCGCAATGAAAAGAGAAAATATAATATAGTATTTCTAATTCCAATTTCCTAGTCTTTTCTATATAAATTTTATATAAAATTGTGTTACTTAAAATAGACGTTGAAATATTTTATTTATGACACACTAAAATATGTTTTTGTTGCAGTGGTATGATCCTGATTATCCACAGTTTTGTGTTCATTCTGTCGACGTTTCAAACCCCAAAGGGGGTCCATCATCAAGACAAATCAGATAGATAGAATATGAATGAAAGATTATTGAGAGAAGGAGTCATGCGCTTGGATATAAATAAACCAAGAACCCTAATTTTATATAAGGGCCGACACTTGATTTCTAATTTTAAAAAAAATTATAATTTTTTTTAATTAATTATTTAATTATTCATTATTAGCTCAGGTTTTAATTATTTTAATTATGAACTTTAATTTTATTTTATCTATTTATTGTTATTTTAGTATAATTTTATTTTTATTTAATTAATTAATATGAATACAAATTATAAATTATTTTATATTTAATTAATTAAATATAATTTTAAATTATTAATCATTTTTGGTCTTCCTTTAATTAATCAATTATCAATTATCAATTAATTAATTAATTAACTAATTTATTAATTTCTAATTTTTTATTTTAATTTATTTATAAATTAAATGTTAAATTTTATTTTTATTATTTGATTAATTACTTTACCAATTTATATATCTATTGATTGTTTATATATCTAATATATATATATTATATATATATATATATATATATATATTATATATATAATATATATATATATATATATATATACCACATGTCAATTGGATTTAGATTGAATTACACATCTCTTTCATGATAGATTGTAATATCAATATTATTTTTAGATCTCATGTATCAACTCCATAATAAATAGTGACATGATTACGCATCTCCTTATATTAAAGGGTAAAGAGATTTTTACAGTTTCTTTTTGTTATTATTGTTTTTTTTCAACTTATTTTTAATTTTTTATGGGGTTAATATTTTGTATTTATTGAAAACATGAAGTACATATTAAGCCATGGAGTTCTGTATTGGTTTTTCACTGGAAAACCAAACCAGACCAAAAACTCAACATTTTCAAAAGAGCACATGACATATTTTTGCTTGTTGAAATAAAAACCAAAAAATAAATTGGGCCATATAAACCAATTACAGGGTAAGAGATACAAACAAAGAGAATGAAGTAATAAGATAGAAAGAGACTGGTTAGAGATATTTTTCCTTCTTAGTTATGGTCTAGCATTCTTGCTTGAGGGGAGAGTCTTTAAAGGATTTCTATGATGAGGAGATCTATGAAGTTGGTGAGACACATCCCTGATTGGCTAACTTATCTATAATTTTATTTCTAGTTCTTCTAATGTGAGTAGGGATGATCATCAAAATGGAAGGAAGGAGTGATGCTACTCGTATGAGTAGGTTTTCAAGTATCCAAGTGAAAGATATTTTTCTAATATGGGTGACATGTAGGATCTTATAGATCATGTTTATAACGCATTCGCAATATCCCTCCACCATAATTTTGGTGTAGCCTTGAGTCTGGGCAATTAATAGTCCCTTTTATAAGGCTTTCAATTATGCTATGTTGTTACTATTATATCTCTTAAAGCTTGAATAAATGTAGATATGGGATCCTAAATAATCACTAAAGATACCTCCATAACCTGTCTCTCTTAGGTTACCTTTTAAGTCATTGTCAAAATTGAGATTTAGAAAATTAGGGGGAGGAGAGATTTAGGAGGAGGGAAAAGGAACTGTAACAAGGAAAAGAGTGGGGAAAATCATGACTCATAGAGTAGGGAACTAACTCTAAAGAAATAGGGCCTCCTTTCTTAGGGTATGCTGGTCTTGATATGACCAGGACTATGCAACAATTGTTTCCTTTACATTCTTTTGAGTTGTGATCTGAAGAGACTTGTGAGCGAGGGATTGATTCTTTTATATGCAACAATTCCTATATTTCCAAATATCCCAAAGTATTAGGCCTAGAAAGAGAGTCAAAATATGATTTGAGATAGGATTCTTAAAAGCTTGAGCCCTCCAATTGTTAATGGTGTGAGGGATACTAGATAGATCACAATATGATCTCTTCATGCTACCTTCTAGATTGCCCCATAGATAATTCTAATAGGGGAAACCATTTAAGAGGTGCTCCACATTTTCATCTTCCTGAAGGCATAGAGAATAGGGAGAGGGACCCATATACTTGTGTTCTTGAATGTAGTCCCAGGTTAAAGTTTCTCCTTGAACTAGAGGCCATAGGAAGATGAAAACTTTTGGCCATATATTTCTTTGCTAGATGTTGAATGTTGAGAAGGGGGGTGAATTTGTATTTAGCTAGAAAAAAAATCACCTAAATCCTTATTCCTTATTTCTTTTGTGAATTTAATAGAAAAGTGTCACATAATTAAACAAACACGAAGGACACTGGAGATTTAATGTGGAAACCCATCAAGGGAGAAAACCACAAAGCCTTTCTTTTCTTTAAAATAGTGATTGTAGGAACCCACCCACAACTAGAAAATTTGCAAGCACCCACTTACATGAGAAATTATCCCCTTTCTTATTTTACATGCTTTGAACTTTTGGAGACACCTATCCCCAAGGTTTAGTAGGCACCCAACAAATGGGAACACCAATCCCCTCTTTATCTCTTAATTGAATACAATTGTTAAAAATTTGATATGTTTTCATGTTCTTTCTTTGTCTTATTATATGCTCATATTAATGGTTGTTGTTACTTGAAAAGAACATTTTCTACAAGCATACCCTCCTTTTTGTTTGTCTTGCACATTCATAGAGAGATCACACTGTACATATGCTCTCTTCTCACTCTCTCCTCTTTTTATTCCCTTATTCTCTTTTAGTCACCTTTCCTTTTATTTGCATCAATAATATGTTCAATCATTATTTTTCTACACATATAACTTTGATCCCTCTTATTACCATGACTATATATGCATGGTTTTACACATGGGAATTCTTGCTTGATTGTATCAGCACACTACACTCGCTTCTATTCAGCCTTGATCTTGGCTAACTTTTCTTTTATAGCTTTTGATTGATTCAATGTTGCCCAAACTACTTGTCGAAACTACCCTAAGTGCTTAATGTTGGTATGGTCTAGTGTATGATGACCTAATTAATCTAGTCCCACAATTCTTATTCCCCAACCCTTCAGGACCAAGGCTATGATCATTGTTTTTACCCCTCACTGCTCACTGTTTGATCCTCTAAAATTATGGCATTCCTTCTAGCTAGTAGTGTACTAGTCCCCTAGATTATTTTTACCAAACCCCTTGTGACTGAGTGTTGAAACCTTGGGCTCGTCAACACTCACTTATCATCAATCGTCGCTCAACCCTTTTATTGTTTGCTAGACAAGCAATTTGATGGATATAGAATTCTCTTGATGGTGATATTAATAATCGTTGACTACCATAGATGTTTTTCTTTATGTCAGCCACTGCTCTGTTGGACCAAAAAATGCCAATTTTCTATTACACTATGAAGCCATACAAAAAACCTTCCCAAAATGAATCTCCAAATCTACAACGTCATCATCTAGGTCACACTACATCATCTCTCTACCACCTGTCATGTCGCGTCACTTCCATGCATCACTCAAAAAGGGCCACTTGGCCATGCAAAAGGCATAAATCCACCTACCATGTGTTATCTCCTCAAGTTACAATTCCATCACTTAAGCCACATATATCTTCTAACTCATGTCCATGCCATTTACACTTGGCATCTACGTGGAGGCGCCACTTGGCCTACCATGTGTTCCAGCCATTTCTCATCGCTACGTTGTGTGCATATTAGGTCTTAGCCAACAGTGTGATAAATTTTGGGGTGCTTATACCAAGCTCCCTATGACTAGGAGCTATGACCAAGGGTTGATTATATCAACCATATCCTATTGTTTCATTAGTCATCTTCGTCATTTGCAATAGGATATCTAATTAGGTGATCCAATAGACACCTGGGAACTTCTAGGCAAGTTCCCTATGACTAGGGGTTGTAACCAATATACTTTTTTCTCCACCACATGTTGCTCATTTCTCTTCCTCCTGAGCTTATGTTTTATCTTTTACCATTGGACTAATGAGGGGCCCTTGCTAGAACCATGACCAATTGGAACCTTACTTGTACTTAAACACTTCAACTTGAGTTTTCTCTTTATTCCTTGGAAGTTAGGTCAAGTTCCATCTATTGTTGGAAATATATTAAAGAGATTTATCTAACCAAACACTTATTTTCCCCATTTGAGATAAGGAACGGAAAAAAAAATTCCTTCAATTATATCACTTTCATCCATGAATTCAAGTTAGGCATCAAGACACATTAACAAATCATTGTCAACATATTAACACATCAATGAGCACACACTTACAAAGCTTCCCTTGGACTAGACATCAACAAAAACACTTGACATCAATGAAAACACATACTCAACAGTCTACCAACACACTCAACACTATATTCATCCCTAGATGAAATATTTTGGCAATCCTCTAAAACCCACTTCTAGGATATAGGCCTAATAGATGGAAAAAGAACTAATTGGTTTGTAACCCCATCACAGTTGATTAGCTAAGTTTGATATTGGGATGAGTCTTTGCTAAAATTTCCACCAAAATTTTAACCAAGTCTCCTTGTTGGGCTTGGGGTTCCATCCCTCTGAATTAGGCATTGAATCCATGTTTGATCTAAGTTAGAGGCATCCCAATAGTCTTTGAATTTGTGAAGGCCTTGGGAAGTCATGTGAAGGTGAAAATCCATTAAATCATTTTGGTATTGGAATTTTGGGAGCTGTCCCCATAAGTCATTCCAAAACATAGATGTTCTTAAATCACATATTTACTAGAAGCAGTGTTGTTGTATCAAATGCATTTCTTTTCTTGTTGGATTCCAAATGGAGGAGCCTACTTGGGAGAAGGGAATTCTTAAATGAGATTCCCAATAGAAATTCGCTTTTCATATTTTATCATTTAGATACATTTCCAAAGTTATTGACCTACTTGGAGCTAATGCCAGCAAATATTGGCTCCCAAATTGTAGCTAAATTTGAAGGATATCTTAACCCTATAACCCCCTTCAGTTTGGGTCTGCATATCTTATCTCAATCTATAAGCACCCATTTTTTCCCCTTTTTTCTCCTCCCCACTGGAAATACTATTGTAGGCTCTTGATTGAGTAAATAATGGAGGAGGGAGCCATGAGATAAGAGCATAAATATATGGGGAAAGGCTATAGAACCAACTTGAGGAGGACTAGTCTTCCTACCAAGTTTCGATTAAAGTCCAACGGGTTGAATTATTGAATTTTTTGATGAGATCCTCCCATAAACTGAGTTTTAGGGAGCTATCCACAAGTAGTGCTCCTAGATATTTTACTGGCAATTTGTTTATTTGGAAACCAGATGTGTTTGCAATGTGTTTATACACAACCAAAGTTGTATTAAAGAAAAAAATTGAGATTTAGCTATGTTTATTTCCATGGCTAGGCAAGAGAGAAGTCCTCTAGAATTTGAGAAAATCCTTTGGCTTCTTGAATAGTTGAAATTCCCATAGCCAAAGTATGATCCAAATTTTTTTGGTGCAATAGAGGGAGATCGTCACCAAATAGATCTAATCCTTTGATTTGTTTTCCTCTATTGCTTCTTTAAATACCCAGTTGATATCCTCCATTGCTATAATATAGAAAAAATATAACATCAAATTTCCTTTTCAAATATGATGAGGCCAAAAATGTAATGCCCTACCTAATCCTATTATCTTACATTATCTTATTAGCCTACTTGTTGAGTGATAGAAAATTTTGTGCTTGATTCCAATAAGTATTATGAGCATATGTATGTGGTATGTGTGTGCTAGCTACATACCCACACCTCACATGAATACACTAGTATTCTAAAGCTTAAAATGTTAGATGATTAAATAAATTATTAGCTTGATTAATGATAAAGCTTAGGGTTAGCCTTAAGCTTTTTTAATGGCTAATATTGATTAGTGTTTAATTAATCTTAAAATATTAGCTTATAATTATTAAGTTATATTAGTATATGTTTACTAATGTTAAATTGATTAGATTTTTGTGAATATGTAAAGCCTATTTATTTGACTTAGTATTAATATTTTATTATTATTTCATTTCCCAAAGTTTAGTTAGTTGTCTCGTCAACTTTATTTCAGGATAAAATATCAATGTTTTATTACTATTTATTATTTAATTATTTTTTCATTTCCCAAAGTTTGACAAGTTTTGCCCCAATTTATTTTATGATTAAATATCAATATTTAATTATTATTTCATTTCCTCAGTTTGACATGATCTCTCCTCAAAATTATCCACAATAAGGCATTTAGGGGTGGAGTCAAAGTCATTAACTTGAAAGTGGTGGGGGAGAATTCATGACCTTAATAGTAGTTGGTTGAGGTGGGTGAGTGGGGGAGACATAAGGGGAAGGAGGACAAGAGGAGAAGGGGGTCTTTTGGTTTTTTTCTTGCATTAGTGTTTGAAGAGAGGATGTGGAGAAAATAATTGAAAGGGAAAGGAAGGAAGGCAAATTGTAGAGATTGGTTTTGGTTGTGAGATTGGCTTGGTTGTGGTTGAAGAGTGTTGGACCTGAGTTTTTGGACACACTATGGCTACTCTTGGACTTGGGATTGGTGGAAAAGGGAACCTGCGGAGGTTCCCTGGGCTAGGAAGTTAGATAGATATTCCTAGTTGGCAGGGTGGAAAATTCAGTTGGGCAACCCCAGTAGGAGCACCACAACTAAGCCACCAGATAATGACTAGATATGTATTTTGTTGTGATTTAGTTCAAGTGTTATTTAATATGCTAATTTTGGATATCAAATAAATCATTCTATTGATGTAAATTTTGTGATTAAATAAATCATTCTACTCTTGTAAATTTTTTGGTTAATTAAATGATTCTACTGATATAAATTTTGTGTTCAAATTAAATTCATTAGAAGACCCTAGGTCAGGTCTTCACAAAAAAGGGTTCAGTAGGAGATATATTTGGAAAAATAGAGAAGAAGGTTGAAGAGATAAGGCTCTTGATCCAATTGATCGAGTCAGAGTTGAAGCCAAAGGCATGAAGAATGTTGAAGAGATAGCTCCAATTAATTTTATCAAACACCTTAGAGAGATCAAGTTTTAAGAGCATGTCAGGATTCTTGGAGCATTTTAAAGAGTGAATGGTTTCATGTGCAATCATTATACCATCCAAAATTTAATGCCCCTCCACATAACCTACTTGTTTCGATGAATGAGCTAAGGTAGGATGGGTTTGAGGTGATTGGTTATTATTTTGGTGATCATTTTGTAGATTACATTACCTAAAATAATGTGTTGAAAGCTGCTAGGGTCCTTGAATTTATCCTTTTTGGGAACTAAAGTGAGGAAGGTAGCCTCAAGAAATTTTAGGATGGTTTATGATCTCCTTGATTCCTCCACTACTTACCATATGTCATGTTTGATTATTGACCAACAAGCCTGAAAAAATTTACTAGTTAAGTTGTTTAGTCTAAGGGCCTTGTTCCAAGGCATAGATTTTACTCCCTCTTCCAATTCTTCGATAGATATCTCTCTTAAGAGAGTATCATTATTCTCTTTGGTAACTAGAGGCAGAATGTGCTGACCTATTTTGTGTCTAGCCTCCAACTGGTTAGGATTGGGGTTGAATAGTAGCTCTTTGAAATATTGAACCAATACAGTAGACATGTCGTCGTGATCCTAAACTTTGAAACTATTGAAAAATGCAGCCAAAAAATCTCAATTTGATTTTTCCTTGATTAAATTGAGAAAAATCGAATTTCCACATCAGTAGAAAACTTGGATGTAGTTAACTTGTGTGACATGGCTTGTGTCACCCAATTTACTTAGTAAATTTGAGTTGTAGGAGTTAGAGTTTAGTTAAGCATGTGTTATTTCTAATTTGTGGCAATCAAGGTCAGTTATCTCAAGTTGTTTTTAGTTAAACTAGTTCCAACTATTGGAGGAACTAGTGGAAGGCCAGTTGAGTAGTGGGACTTCAGTCAAACTCATTGATCATCTAGTTAACTAATCAAGCAGCCCAAAATAACTAGTGCATTTAAATAATTCGAGTTCCCCAGTTGTGGAGGAGATTCCGAGGAATTGTAACATCAGTTATAGATAGCCTTTAGCATACATGTGTTGCATGAAATCCAATGATCAACCATGGAAATTGTGCAATCCATTTTGGAGAATTTCCTAAATAATAGGGGCCTAATTTATCAAGGAATTGTGCAAGGAAATAAAGGCTCAAGAAGAGGAAGGAATTGACTAAGCCTAGGTCACAGCTTCTCAATGAGCAGAGAGAGAGGTTATTCACTTGCAAGTTGTGCTCAATTTATAAAAGAAATTATAATACATCTATATTCATTAGATTAAGGCAAGTAGGCATTGGGGTTTTTAGCATATTTCTTTCCCCTAGAAAACTACTATGTGCATGTGTGTTATTTGTTATTTCATGTTTGAAATTGTTGTTCTAAAGTATGAATTAACTTCCATAGAGAAATAGAGTAGGTTTGTCTCTTGTGATTTTGATTAAACCTTCATGAACAATTGCAAATATACACCGTAATTTCTACATGGTATTGGACTAGGATTCATAGTAGAACAAGAATTTTGAAGTTATTTATCAGGAGGATCAAATTTACAGTTTAGTGTAGTAGGATCTCTTCAGATCTGAGAAGATGACCTTCAATAGGTTGAGGCTAGAGTATGCCTTGGAAGGCACCTCTAATTTCATCACATGGAAGGATCGTACAAAGGAAGTATTAGATGTCAATGGCTTACTAGAACACATTAAGAAAGATGTTGCAAAACCACAAGCATCTAATGCCCAAAACTTTTCTTAGTGGAGGAAATTGTAGCCAAGGTAAGGAGAATAATCTTGGAGGGAGTACAAGATCACATTGTCTCAAATCTCAATGGGAAAAAAATTTCATTCGCAATGTGGAAAGGACTGACTGTATTGTTTGAAAATAGTAGTGCCCGCAGGAATTTGGCACTCAAGGATAAAATTAAAAATATCAAGATGCAGAAGAATGACACTATTCCCCAATATCTAAGAAGATTCACACATTGTCATGATGAACTTGGTGGGGTTAGTGTTAATGTTGGAAAAGATGACTTGGTAACCCTAACCCTTCTAGGCCTTCCCAAGAGCTGGCATAGCTACCAACATTTAGTGAATGAGAGGGAGAAACTATCAATTGGGAATGCTTATGGTCTGATTTGGTACAAGAGGAAATATGGCAGAATACCATAGATGGGACTTCATCCAAGGGCAAGGATGAATAAAATTTTGCATTAGTTAGAAATGAAAAGAAAGGAAAAGGGAAGAAATCGCAATCCAAAGTAGTGTCTATCCAACGAGGTAAGAACAAAGATTTATCCAAAATAAAATTCTTCCATTATCATGAATTCGGGTACTATGCCACCAAGTGTCCACACAAAAACAAAAGCAAGAAGACCTTAGGAGGAGAAAATAGTGAAGCCTTGGATTCATAGTTTGAGCTTGAATTTACCCTTATCGCATGCATGGACATCATAGTCATGGGGAGCATGTGGTACTTGGACTCATGTGCCTCATTTCACATTACAAGGTGTACAAAGTTTTTTAGTGACCTAGAGGAGAAAGACTTGCAGATGCACATCTAGACGGGGATGACAGAATCTACAACATGACTAGAATTGGTATAGCCACCTTTCAGAGGGAGTCGAGCTCCCCTCTCAAGGTCAAGGATGTCATGTTCATTCTGGGCCTAATGAAAAATCTCATCTTTTTGTAGTTTTGGAAGATTGTGGATATGATGTGATCTTCAACAAAGGAAGGGAATTCACGAGACATGTAGCCACAATACATGTGGAGCAGATCAGGGTTCATTTGAAGAACCTATATAAGCTATAAGTGGAAGATTGTGTTGCATTAAGCACTAAGGTAGAGAAAGTGTAGAGCCTCGATTTTGATGAAATTTGGCACAGAAGACTTTACCATTTCCATCATGGCACCTTTTATATTATGCAATAAATAACCACTGGCCTCCCCAAAGGAGCACTTGAGCAGAAGGATGTATGAAAAGGAAGCACCTCGTGGAAGTACATGAAATCCACATTCCATGATTGGGACAACAAACAATATGTAGTCTTAGAAAGGATCCACTCTGATGTCTATGACCTTTCTCGATATCATCCACTACCAGACAAAAATATTTTGTCCTTTTTATTGATGACTTTTCAAGGAATTTTTGGATCTTCTTCATGCAAAAGAAAGATGACATATTCTCCAAGTTCGTAGAATTCAAGGCATTACTTGAGAAATAAACCAGCGAGAAGGTTAAAGATCTTAGGAGAAATAATGGAGGTGAGTATGTGTTGAATGAACCTAAAAAGATTTGTGTGAAAGAAGGCATTCGATGAGAGTTGACAACACCCAACAAACCACATTAGAATGGGGTGGTTGAGAGAAGGAGCGGTAGCATTGTGGGAGTAGGGAGGGAGATGTTGCATGATTAAGGCCTGCCTCTACATCTGTGGGCTAAGGCATGCAACACAATGGTATATTTGCAGAACCAGAGTCCTCAGATTCTTGGTATGATTACATCAGTGGAGGCTTTATCGGGGAGGAAGCCAGATGTGTCGCACTTCAGGATTTTTGGAGTCTCTATTTACTTCCATGTCACCAAAGAATCAAGGAATAAGGTTAATGCAATATCATAGTTTGGGGCATTTTTGGGTTACAAAGAAACTCCCTGCAACTACCATGTGTACTTTCCATCCCTTAGAATGATATTTGTGTGAAGGGATGTAAAATTTGATGAGGAGAAAGCAATGTGGTGATCTCTTGAGAGGGAGCTTCAGATCCCCCCCAAAAGAGGAGATATTAACTCCAAAGGAGGAGCCTTAGGAAGTTGTGGATAAACCACAAATTGAGGAATAGAGAGTGGAAATATCCACTCAAGCAAAACTATCTAGAGAAGGCAGGAAAAGAACCAGTGAAGTTGATAGACTTATGCAGGATACGAGGGAGAATGTAGGTGCTCCTTCAAATTTGCATAGGTAGAGAAGGTAACCTAAAAAATACATTGGCTCCATGGCTCTAATGACTAAGCTTGTAGAGACTGAGCCATCCTCTTTTGAGGAAGCAGTTGAGCAGCTTGTATGGGTTGATGCAATGGTGGAGGAATATGAATCCATTGTAAAGAAAAATGTTTCGGAAGTGGTCCCAAGACCAACAAATAAATCAGTAGTGGGTTCGAGATGGATCTTCAAGGTGAAGAAGGCAACAAACAGAAGCATATAGAAGTATAAGGCCATATTTGTGGCCAAGGGGTACTCTCAATTTGAGGTAAATAACTATGAGGAGACCTTTGCTCCTGTAGCAAGGTACTCATCCATTAGATCAATTATTTCATTGGATACGCAGATGGGGTGGAAGGTTCACCAGATGGATGTAAAAACAACATTTCTCAATGATGGAGTTATCGAGGAGGAGGTGCACATCGAGTAACTAGAATTTTTTGAGACATTTGATCGAGAGTCTCATGTGTGTAGACTCAAGAGAGTGTTGTACAATCTCAACAAGCACCTCGTGTTTGGTACACTGGGATTGATAGCTATCTCACCAGTTTGGGCTTCACAAGAAGTCAAGTGGATGAAAACCTATATCATATCTTGGTAGAAGGTAAATTGATTATTAGTGTCTTATATGTTAATGATTTTATTTTAACTAGTGATGAGCAGTTGATCAGATCTTTCAAGGAGGACCTTACAAGGGAATTTGAAATGAAGGACATCAGTCTCATGCACTACTTCCTCGAGTTGGAAGTATGGTAAGGAGATGGGGAATTGTTTGTGTCTCAAGGAATGTATGAAAATGAGATATTACAAAGATTCCACATGGAGAGTTGTAAACCCATGGAGACACCTCTAGCGACCAACTGGAGGAAGAAGGATGTCACTTCAACTGAGGAAGTGGATGCTACCATTTATCGATAACTAGTGGGTTCACTAATGTATCTTGTGAAAACACAACCATATATGTGCTATGCAGTCAACCAGCTAAGCCAATTTATGGTTAGGCCAACCAAATTATTTTGGAAGGAATCTAAGCATGTTCTACAATACCTCAGAGGAACTACCCAATTTGCATTATGGTATAGTCTGACAGAGGAAGTGAAGTTGTGTGGCTTCACAAATGCAGATTGGGCAGGGAGTCCATCAGACCGAAAGAGTACATTAGGTGGAATTTTCAGTGTTGGGTTCACAGTTGTTTCTTGGTGCATCAAGAAGCAAAGATATGTGGCTCTCAACTTGACAAAAGAAGAATACATGGTTGCAAGTCAAGAAGCATGTGAGGTGATATAAATGAGGAAGATACTTGTAGGATTGTTTGGTTAGATGATGGATCCAACTATGATCTACTGTGATAATAATATTTTCATTAATATCTCTGAGAATCTTGTATTTCAGGACCAAACTAAGCATATAGATATTCATTATCACCATTTACAGGACTGTGTACAGAGGTAGATGATGTTGCTACACTGAATTCTCACAGAGGAAAAAGATGCTAACATTTTTGCAAAGCACTTGTCAAGATGGAAGTTAGATTTCCATAGGAGTAGGATAGGAGTAGTTGATAATCCTGTTAGCTACCTATACCAATAGGTTTCATTTTTCATGATTGGCTGGGGAAGTGCCAATATGATCTACTTTGATGATACAAAGATCTCATATTTTTTTTAATGAAAATATACCTACATTTGGTTGATGTTGTCATACCTCAGAACGGGTGATCCAACAGCCTAAGATGGGTCATGCCATGTTCCAATTTTTGTTATAGATTAGAGAAAGAAACATGTCCAAACAGCTCAATCTTGGCAGGTAAAGTAGATAGGTAGAGGAAAAAGGTTCCCAACTGCTTAATCTGGGGCCTTGGAAGAAATAAGGGTAGCTTTAGATAGAAAATAAAAAGAAAGCCAAAGGGAAAAGAAAAGGCACAAAAGGGTTTGCAAATCTAAGTGCACCCTCCTTGGAAGTAACAAAAAATGTTAGGAAATAGAGTGGGTAGGTAGAGGGGGTTGTAGAAAGCTTGGTCCATGGCATTTCACTTGCCTATAGCAAAGGTGAAAACATGGGGCCAGTACAAATGACTTGTTTGCAGCAGTCTTGCAGAAGCCTAATGGAGCATGTCTAACTTCCAAATCACCCCCTATCCCATTCATGACAAACATCCCTATGCCACCCATGTACACAAAGAAAATCAAAGTCTTTTGTTGGTTCTGAGTTTCTTTAAAAGCCACATTTCTTGTGCAAATATTCTTTTCATTTTGATCTACTTCCTAAAAACTAAGTTGATTTCATAAAAACTTAGTATTCCCCCCCATCCACCTCTTTCATTCAT
>APFE030088284.1:0-42962 GCA_000404065.3 Pinus taeda
AAGAATGTTATTTGGAGACAACAACCATGTCATTCTATGAAAGCGAAAGAAGGGAAAAAAATTTAAGTTTTGAATAGTTTTATGTGAATTTTTTTATTTGAATAATGTTTTTGAAAGAACATATTAGTATTTTTTCTTTATACATGTAGATAGTTTCATGTGTAATGTAGGAAGTTACGTCATTTTTTAAAAGGAAGAAGATGATAAAAGAAAAAAAGAATGTGAATTTGTCTACTCACATAATGCTAGATGCAATGGAGGATGAATACTTATTTCAATGGTATATAAGAAAATTTTGTAAGAAGGCATGCAACAGTATATCGTGTCAAGTTGTATTTATAAAATTGGACAATAGGAATTGTCAAAAATCAAGGAATACATTTTGCGATATTTATCTACAATATCGAGATGTTCTGAATTTCTCGAAGGATGTTGTTGCATTCTGTCGTGAAATGCAACTTTTCTTCTTTTATGATAACGCATTTGGATCGTGGCACTCCGTTAAAATTTTATGTCTTCACTGATAGTGTGAAGATATGATATGTCCATAGAGCTTTAGAGACAATTTCCTTGATCAGTTCTGGATCTGAAGATAATAAATAGAAGTCTTTGGCATTATTTCCAAGAATTGTAGATCCCGCGTCTTTGAAAGCAACAGTTGAAGCTAATTCACCAGTGTGATCTTGTATGTCGATTCTCAATAAGTATCTGTAATCACAGTCACTTACTTCAGCGTTGCATTTTGGGCAGAACCACATCCCTATATTTTGTGGAATAAGTTTTGTCATGCATTTTTTCCCACCAACGATCGACGGGAAAGAAATGTAGTAAAAACTATCCATCCCATTTTTTGTTGTTTTGCCCTTTAATTGGAAAAATGTTGGTTTCTCTAAGGAATCCATACTGTGAATATCAGCAATTGTTATTTTTTTTTTTGTTGATGGCCAAAAGGAGATCTTGTTGTCAAAGATGTAGAAGCTGCAATTGAACCTTCTTTTTTAAACCACGACTTTAGCGTATGGACCTCTTCAATGTCAGGATCTACAAGAATAATGGATCTCGTTGTAGTGCCGATATTTTTTCCATTAAATTCTCCAACACGCGCAAAGTTGACTGCAATGATGGGGTTATTTCCTGTAGCACATAGGGAGGAGATTTCCTATGACACGGCATTAAAATTATCTCCCCAAAAGATTGTATCTATGTTATACCCTGACATGTCTTGAAGTTGTATTGTTTGTTTATTAACTCTAGAGCTGTCTTTTCTATGTATAGTGCATACACTGGAAATGTTTGTGACAACACCAAGAATACCAACAATGGAGTTGACGTTTGTTGTTCTGATATCATTAATTGATTTTATATTGAATTGCATTGTTGGATTATGTTTTTTTTCATTGGCAACATGTTCTATGGTAGATGTTGCATTCAACAAAATTTCCCAGTCATTGTTCAAGTGGTTGTATTGCTTATTAGCCATTTTTACATTCCCTTTAGAGACAATGTAGACATTTCCATTTTGGATTTTGTCAAAAAAATAATCTGCAACATTGTTGAAACATGTAATATGTATTTCTCCACCCTCGGTATCGAACAGGTCAAAACCAAACACTTTACCGGGTCCATATTGATTCTAAAACTGTCGAAGAGTTATTTTCCTTTGGACATATCCTTTTATGCACCAATTTGAGTGGTAAAGGTTTAACGATTTGTTGGGAATTTGAACTGGCAGAACAGATGGAGTTGGAGTAGTTGGAAGAGGGAAGTTTCTTTTTGATAAAGGATTTGGGTTCGATGAAGATGGAGTGTTTTCATCAGATGTGATCGGGATACTCATAGTTTTTGGATTGCTAATTAAGGGTGCAAATGAAGTAGATATTTCAAAGTCTATTAGCTTTATAGACCTACACGACAAATGAGAGTCATAGGAATAACTGTTAGAAGCGGATGTGTTATAAATAAAAAAGTTAAATTTGAAATAAGAAATTTATAACAAACTTACGTTGATGGACCGATAGCTGAGGTAGTCCAACTTTTAACATTTATAATAGAACCCTTTTGTAGCAAGCCTGTTGCTACGAGATCATTGAAATCTTTTGGAAGCATGATATGTTTCTTATGTGTTTCGTCTGAAATTGCAATACGATATCGTGGAGTTGAATTTTGCATTGATTGTATTGTTTCAAGTTCAACAATTTGTAGGTATGGTTGAATATGAGTTGATCAAGATAACATTGAGGAAATTGCATTCTGAGTAAGGTTTGTTTTCATTTTCTGGTCCAAAATAAAACACAAAAATGTTGTTTTCTTCGCGTAAGATGTTTAATATTCATTGCATTCCTATAACATTACTTGAAAATATATGAATTAAAGGGCAAAGGGCAAGAAGCATGTTCAATTTGTTTCTAAATGAATGGGTATCTAAGCTTGTAAACATAATGAAGAAAGATATTTATTACAACAACTTTTATATGATCATTTTTTTTGAAACATAGTTAAAATTGCAAATTAACAATTTCAAAAACCTACACATGCTAGAAACAACCAGATAGAAACAATCAGATAGGGCATGATGATTGAGTTTGCCGTGCCAAATAATGTATACATTTTTTAGGGAATTTGGCAGTAGCAACACCAGAGCTACGTTGTGGGTTTTGTATTAGGCAAAATTATATTGTGGAATTTGGGTTTTGCATGAGTATTTTTGTTTCCAGAGAAAACGAATGTTGTACATAATGGTGGAGAGAATTTGTGCAATTACATAGAATGCAATGATAGGTGGCTAAGCTCAACATAGGTCCAATGACCAAGCACTGAAACTATTTAATGCAATGCCTATTCTAGATGAGGTTACATAAAATTATGTAATTTCAGGATTTGTAATTTGATGATATGCACAGAATGGGTAATGCCATGAGGCCCTAAATGTTTTTGCTCAAATAAGCAGATTGTTTCTAAGCCAATCAACTTCAGCTTTGGCACCATTGTCAAGGCCTGCGTTGGGTAATGCCATGAGGACCAAAATGTTTTAGGTCAAATGAGGAGAGTGTTTTTAAGCCAAACAACTTCACCTTTGGCACCATCCTGGAACATCTAAAAGCTCTGAACAACTTACTTGCCTGGTACTTAGTATGTTGTACGGGCCTGGAATTAGATGTTTTTAATCCTCAGGATCAGTTGGCATTTGTTTAGTTGACATATTCACAAACAAAGAAAGGACAGCTCTTGTGAAAGCTAGATGAGAGGATAAAATGAAGTATGTCATTCAAAAGAGTAAAGGAATATGCAATAGGCAAAAGTAGTGCTAGAAAGGAATGAAAAGCGGGGAGGCCAGTCCCTTAAGATCCGTGGGATGTAAGGACAATCTCGATGATTGTGATTTCCTTTGCAAATGACACATGGAGATTTAGGTTTGGGTGGTGCAGTGTGTGGATTATCGTCAGATGATGCATGGATGCCCCTTTTCGTCGTTGGCTTCTTCTTCTTCTTCTCCTTCCTTTTCTTCTTCTACTCAGTTACTTGGTTTTTAGTTTGACTAGTTTCACCAAGCGAAGAGGAGGAAGGAGAGGGAGAAACAAACGAAGTAGAAGGTTGGGGAGTAACTCTAGTATCATTTGGTTGCTGATTTGATTGCTCAAGAATCATGGTGTTTTGAACGACATAGGTCGAGAAAAGCCATACCGGCTGGCCAATTGCAAGCCTTGGAAGGGACAATGTAGCCATATGAGGTGCACCAACATCCCCCATAGAGGAAAAGGGAGTAGGATTCCCCCAAGGGGAATCCTTGATTGGTGGACTCCACCTTCTCAACCTAAGACCAATGAGGGAACATTGATGTTATTCCGATTTAAATAAATTTTATGACGCTTTGACACAACTTGCTTTTTCAATTTTTAAGAGTCGAGAAAAAGCTAAAGATGACTCTAGTCGCCTTCGATTTAGGTAACTCTAGTATCATCTGGTTGTTGATTTGATTGCTCAATAATCACGGTGTTTTAAATGACAGAGGTCGAGAAAAGCCATACTGGCGGGCCAATTGCAAGCCCTGGAAGGGACAATGTAGCCATATTAGGTGCACCAACATCTCCCCTAGAGGAAAAGGGAGTAGGAATCCCCCAAGGGGAAATCCTTGATTGGTGGACTCCATTTTCTCAACCTAAGACCAACGAGGGAACAATGATGTTATTCCGATTTAAATAAATTTTATGACTCTTTGACACAACTTTTTTTTTCAATTTTTAAGAGTCGAGAAAAAGCTAAAGATGACTCTAGTCCCCTTCGATTTTTAATGAGCCTGAAGTGACAAGTGCTCAGATGGACCTTTTATTTTAAGGAGTCTGAAAAGGAACAAAAGTGACTACTCTGGATATCTAGACAGGGGGATTACCAAACCAATCGCAAAACTACAGAATACTCTTTATGGTACGGCAGTCAATCTTCCTGAATGTTGTGTTCAGTGCATTGTGATCGATAGGGCGGCAGACATGGCTTCCTAAGGATAAAGGATATAGCCTACTGTGGTCTCCCAATATATACTCGACGGTACGTGGGAGCACAAGTCTGTACTGGCACTTGTTATTTCAAAGAGGAGGTATCACCAAACCTACGATGAAAGCGATAGTTACCAAACTTTACGACGCCGGAATACGTCTCTAGCCTAGACTTCTAAATGTTGTGCGTTGGGTTCCAAAGTGTTTTTATGTTTATTGAAATTTATTTTACAGATGATCTTTCTTAAGAAGTTTGCCTTTAAGGTTGATCGCGTGATGTACATATACAATTCCTAAATATGCAATCTAGGATGATAAACAATCGTTTACTTTCTTTTTGCAGTGAAAATCCTAGCTACTAAGGAAAGAGAAGTGAAATTGTTTCAACATAAAGCAGAGAGCACACACTAAGATGCACTGTCCTAAATCAATTTCCACATGCATTCTAAATGCAAATGCACATGCATGTATTTGTTTTCCACTTTCTTAATGTGTGAATGACAAAAAAATGCCAAGTGGAATAAAATATCAATATAGGGATATGACTATTCCAGAATTCTGATAAACATGAGCAAAGCTATTGAAGTTTGTATCTAAGATTTCTAGAGCCTGTTCACCAGAAACAAGACAGTCACGATGGCACCACCTTGCATTAGTTTAACACACAGGAATAAAGTTTAAGTTATCAATAAAGCATATATATAACTGAATCAATTCAATTGGGAAATAATTTTGAATAAAATTTATAAGACTCTGTATCTGCTCTGTGGCTAATTACAATTGATGGCAGAGGATTTTCTATCATGGTCCATGGATGAAATAGAAATTAAACAAAAACTCAGAAAGGAGATTAAGGTTGTTACCAGAGATGAAGTAATAAAGAAACGTCCAGAAATGTCCTTGAAAGTTGAAAGTTGAATCGCCCAGAGACAAAACAGAGTAAGCCAAGGCAAAGTATCTGTATTTAACATTGTTGTGTGAGTAACCAACATAATTTGTACAGTGCTATGGAAATTAATAGTCTCTGCGGGAAAAAAACCCAATATAATCCACACAAACTAATCCTCACAAGGTAGGTTATGCAGGAATTTAAAGGTTTTCTTATGTTATAAAATCCTAAGCTAATGTGGCTGTCCTAGCAAATAAAAATGTATACCATAAATTGCTAAAACATAGTAAATAACTGGTCATCCTGGATAGAACATCTCTCTTATTTTGATTCCTCTTTTATGTCTTGTCCATTTACTGATCAGGAAAACACATTCCATAAACTATATTATATAAAAATTAAGTCATGAGTTGAAAGGATCATGAATCAGTGGCTACAACCTAGAAAACATAAACTGATTTCTGCGTTTCTTGACAATCAAAACAAATGTTGTTGCATTAAGGATGACGTGATTTTCCAGATATGCATAACAGCATATCACTAAATAAGGAAAACATGTAGTTCAGTAACTACAAATAAATTCTACAAAGGTGTGAATTGATAGTTAAAATGAAAGTGGAATGACTCCTTTAGCACAAAACCATGATTCATGGAATTCCAGTTTTTATTCCAGCAGGTTACAATGCAGTTTTTCCTGAAATAAACGGTAAGCATTTTTTATCTATATGGTGCAAAGAGTAAATAATTTATTGTATGTTTTATTGAATTGATGTTTGTGAGCATAAATTTCCAATATTAGACAATATTTTCCAGTGCCATTTGCTTCAGATAGGACCCTTAGAAGCATGAACAATATGGAATTTCTTTGTTGTTCAGCATAGGCTCCCTTGTTTTAGTTTTCCTTTTCTAATCTTTGAACTTGACAATAAGATACAAACCAATTATTGCATTATTCATCATTATTTCTCACTGTCGTGGCAACGAAACAAATCACTGGCAGAAGTCTGAATTTAGAGAAACCATCTGAACAAATAACTGAAAACAACTCTGACCCTAGAGAAGCTATGTGAAAAACAACAAAGGCAACATTCCTCCTTCCTTGATCAAAAGCCATTGTCAGTTTAAAAATGTATAACTTGTTATAGTTAAGTGTTTCTTGTGATGGGTTTTGTTAATATCAAGGCAATGGAGTGAATGTTTATATGATATGCATAGTTGAGTATTTCCAAATAAAGGTATGCAAAGAGTGAACAATGCAGAAATATTTTTAAATGAAAACTATCAACTCACCCTTCATTGCATTGACTGAAGGGTAGCCTATGTTTGTAAGGGGAGCTGAAACCCCATTAAGTGTGAAAGGCCACGTCCCCAAATTTTCCCAACTGGTACTGATAACTCCCAACCTTTTTAGAGAACATAAGGCATCAATTCTTTTTGTTGGGGAAAGAATCCAGCCAATTTTATTTTTGTTGGGGACAGAAACTACCCAAGTTTTGCCCTTGCATGGGAGTGGGATTGTGTTGCATGAAGGATTCTCAAGTAGAAACCAAGTAGAAACTAGACAAGAATGCACGAAATCAACCCTAGGCTAGTTATGGTAAACTCTCACTAGTTCACAGCTAACCTTAGAAGAGGATCTTATCATGATACTAAATGAAGGATTATGCTTTTAAAAAATCTAAAGTAGCTATGAAAGAGATTAATGAGAACACAGTTCTACTTTATTCTTCTAAAAATATTTATGAGGCTAAGGGAATATACTTCTAATTTATGCATTTCAATCAACCATCAACCGACATTACCCTCGGACATATCCCAGCTCGATGTGGTGTCCACTGAATGTGCTTTGGCAATGCCAATCCTCCAGCCGATCAAGGATGACATCATGACATTCCAATGTAATGTTTGGGTTAGAAGCAAGCCACCGAATCATGATAAATCACTGTACAAATCTAAGTTGTTGTAGAAACTCATGCAGATGTATAGTAGACAATATTTTCCAGTGCCATTTGCTTCAAATAAGATCACAGAACATCAAGATCCCGAGACAAAATAATATCAACCCATCATCCTGCGTTTAGCTTTGCAATGGAAAAAATGAAAAGAAGATATTTCGTTGCACAAATGATTTTAAAGCCTGTTTCTTATACAAGGTAGCAGAAATGGAATTAGAGATTCATATTCTTTAAGAGGATTTTCTTACGCAAGGTAGCAGAAATGGACTAACAGATTCATATTTTTACGTAGATTCATATTCTTTAAGAGGCTTTTCTTACACAAGGTAGTAGAAATGGAATAACAGATTCATATTCTTTAATAGGCCTCAACAAAGAGTCGAAGATAGATAACCATCAATTCATACAAGAAGTTAAAATTGGGGAACAATGGAGTGACCATTTGATGGAAATTGGTAAGGAGTTACAACAACTGGTGGCAAAGAGAGACGAGGAAAACCCAGAAGTAATCCCCAGAAAGCTTGATTAAATATATAAAATGAAGGAATCTGCATCACGTTTTAGCATAGGAAATGTAAAACAAATGTGACAGAGAATAGACTTACTCCAAACACTTAAGCGATAAAAGCAACACAAAATTTCAAGTATTTAAAGATAAAATGCATTAGATTTTTTTTCATAAAATAAAACCCTAACACCTACCACTACATACTGTAAATGCCGAGAAGAATTAACCACTTATGGTTTGATCGTCCTCCTAACATGCACACTAGTTAACTTTAAAATTAAAATTTTTCCTTTGCTCCCACCACTTTGCTATAGTTTGCTGACGCGAAGATTTGTTTAGAATAGACAGGTTTAATGGTAACATTACACGGATTAACCAGCTTGAGACAATTTGAGCCTCCAACAAATGTTTTGTGTCATCAGTGCGATCTTTATATCAGAGGGTCGTCTAAACAGTAATTAAATTATTTGAACTTGGTGTAAATGATCAGGTGCAGTAGTAAAACATTGTTTGATTGGATCATTTAAATAAGTTAAGAGAATTCTAAAATCTCAAAATAGCAATTATCAATTCTTAAAATTTTCAATTCAATTTTAACATGTCTGTGTATTAATACAAACCTAAACCTGTAGTATGGATTCCAAGGTTTCCTTGACTAGAGGTTCAGAAACTCCATTTCCTACAGAAATCTGAATGACAGCATGACAGACAGACAACTTCATATCCTTTTCTTAGCTCCATTGACTTTTATTTTGAGACAATAGCTTCAGAGACTTTGTAGAATCCAAGGCTCTATGGTTTTTTCAGATGCAAGCTTCTCACTAAATACAACAAATAAAGATGTTAGCTTCTCATTAAATAAGATAAATAAAAGGATGCAACATTAATATTCGTCCATCGATGGTGCCTCCTTAGTATTGGGGATGTAAGGATATGGTAACTATGTATATGAATGGAACCTGACTATAAATATGAATGGAACCATGTATATGAATGTAACTATGTACATATTCCGTTTGTATGGGATCGTAACTATGGTAACTATGTATATGCAGGGATATAGTAACTATGTATATGACTATAACAGTGAAGACAAAGTCCGTTAGCAGAAACCTATTAGACTCAATATTCTCCACATTAACGTTCGCTACCTGCTTTCTAATGGTTACAGACTGGCATATCCCATTGTGATATGCAAAATCCAGACAAGGCATGTGTTTCATAGATCATGTCTACATGTTCCACTACTGTCAACCCTAGTGAAGCCAACTGTTCATCAAAACCTTCTAAAGACTTTTCAAAAATATTTTGTTATATAGTTTATTTAATTATAAACTGAGATGTGTCTTCTCATCCCATTTAGATGTAAATTTATGGATAAAATTATCATACGAAAAAACATGAGTTGATACGTTGATTTTAATCAATATACATTATTTTCACATAATTGTTACGATTATCAGGTAGAACACGAAAATGAAGGTAAAAGAAAAATATAATGCATATATCTTCATAAAGTAATACTACAGACAAGACAATTACATTTTCAGTGATTTTCTAGGAAACAATATCAAGGCAATTGTATTTTCGCCATGATTCTCTACTCACAAAAGTTATCATATGATATTAATCTGCCATACCATACATAAATTTAGAAATTAGAAAATGATTCATACATATAGAAATTAGAAACTGATAAATACAAATGCACAACAATTTAAACCGACATATTCATATAATTCAACACAATTTTACTCGGTAACGATATAAAATCGATGTCGCTATGTGCTTTATCTGCAAATATGCAAGGTCTCTCCCTATGCACATTCGAGGGTCTCCACGGAAAATAGGATATTTTTAAACAGATTGGCTCACAAAAACACCCTCATTATTAAGCCATCTCTTTGGCTTGAATTCCATGCAGTCTCTGCCCCAGATGCCTTCCACTTCAGCCATAGTTGTATTATGAATTTATTGCATCTTTATCATTGCAACAATCAAAGGACTATGGATTTATTGCAAGGTTCAACGAATAAATAAGGAACATGGTAAACCCTACATACATGATTAACCAGTTTCAGTCTGTAATGATATAAAATGGATTCTGCCATATGCTTCATCTGCAAATATGAAAAATCTCTCTCCATGCACATTTGAGGGCCTCCATGGAATACAAGATATTTGTAAACAAAATGGTTCACAAAAACGCCCTCATCACTAGGTCATCTCTTTGGCTTGAACTCCATGTATTCTCTACCCTATATGCGAGTCCCCTGCCATGGAGACCACACAGTAAATGTCTTGGATCTCATAGGGAAACTCATTCCTTGTGAAAACTAAGGGTAGTGTATTTGAGCTCCAACATTCTATTTTCCCTTCTTCCTAGGGAGCTCGGGAATTGCACACAGCTCGAATATCTGGATCGCTCCCAGAACAAACTGCATGGCCAAAGGGTTAGTTAATGCCAACCTGGTGGATAACAGACAGGTCGAATTCCACCCTGAGAACTTGAAATGCCCTGCAAACAGCAGTGGAAAGCTCTGATAAAACCTTTGAACCGAAAATTAGTGAGCGAGAACCTGAGATTGGGCGAATGAAACGGTGCGTGAAAGGTCGAAATGACGAACCTAATAAGGAATAAACTAAGTAGCTCGCAAGGGCAGAAAGAATACAACAGGAGAATGACAGGGAAACTGCTTTTAATCGTTCGGCTTCCAATTGAATTCGACACTGAGAACTCTAGTCCACTATGATTTCCACAAGCAGCCGAGATTTCAAAATGAGAACAATATTTGAGTTGCAGGAACCGAGAAGCACAGAACATGCTTTCATTGACCGTTTTCATAACTTATTTCAGTTTTGATCAATGATCAAACTTCGTTCAATCATCTATGAAAACTTTACGGGGATTACTTCTGGTGGCAGTGGATCACCTCCCAAAAGAGGGCCTTGATATGGACCAAGGACTGTGGGTATAATGGAGCAAAATAATGGACAGGCCTATGAATTCTTTCACATGCCTTACAGGGACATTCCTTTTGGGGCAGCAAGAGCATAAAATCCCACAATTTTCATATCATTGTTCTCTTTCTGTTTTTTTTCCTATTATCAGCCATACAGAAAGTAATTTTCTTGCTGGGTGAAGCAACTTACTCACCTCACCTCGTATGTGATTAATGGTACTTATGTTTTTTGTTTTCAAATTTCTTGTAAATGGTTGGATACTCTAGTCAAAAGAGATCCTTTTATGAACTCAAACAACAATATTTTTTTACTCAAATGAATACACACAGGGTGTGTATATGCATAATGCAATTTTCAATCATTTCTCAGATGAATGAAATTACAGTTTTTTTCCTTTGGAAAAAACAAATACAGTGGTTGAAAAAGGCAATTACTTTCAAATATATTTTATTACTCCTGAATTTTCCCTTGATATTTTGCTAAACAATTCAAACTCAATTTTGAATTCAGCAATTTCACTTTTAACCTATTAAGAAGTGGTCTTGACCATCAGATATTTTATAAAATTTATGTGTTTTAACTCATCCCTACTCATGACATAACATGAGAACATTTCGTCACCCATACCCTTGGTCATAAACTTTAGTTTTCTGTTCAGGGGAGCAGTCCTTAACCTATATGCTTCAACTGTCACCAGTAAAATTATGTGTTTTATCTCAAGTAAGTTTTTCACAACATCCATTCAGCAAGATTGGGTTACCAACATCCTAGGCATTTAACACACATCGCATTTATTTAGTATTTACATTGAGAAAAACAAAGGCTCTTCATGAAAGGAAAAAAACGTGAAACCAAAATATTAAACAAAAGGGATGGGATGAAAAAGGCACTGGAAACAAACAACCTCATAATGCAAAACTGGGAGATATAAGTAAAACTAAAATCCAAGTTGCATAGCACCATCTAAGCAATACAACAAACAACCATGACCACATTGCAAGATGATCCTTGGCCAAGTTTGATTGATAAAACAAATTCCCCCCTGCCAATGTGAGCTGCTAACTTCCTTAGTTGATTGATATAATACCTTAATATGGTTGCTCCTAGATCAAACTTACATTTGTATAGAAGCATTTGGAGGAATACAAATTGCAACTACTAACAAAAAGTTATGCCCTATCGAGTTGCAAAAAATTGATTATTAAATTTCAAGATGCTCTTGAAAGACTTGCAAAGCGGCTTGGATGATTCCTTAAATGGTGGCATTGCATATTCAATGGATACAAATGAGAAATTCAGAAACTCATCCAGTGATGAATGAGAGCAATTATCATCAATGCATACAATACTATTTTATTAATGTTTGGGTGTTTTTGTTGTCTTTGTAATTCTGAGTATTGGAGGTCTAGTAAGGCATTGTTTCTCAATCAACAATACATACAAAATTCGATTGGGATCTTCATAATAAGTTTGTAAAATAAAATCATGAACAATATGAAAAAACTACAAATACAATGCATCGGTGTCAAGCAGTCCCAAATCTCAGATTAAAATGCTAAAATTGCTGCATAAAATCCAAGAGGAAATTATCATATTAATTTCCAAGACTAATAACTTAATAAAATGAGAAAAGAGGAATCCCAAATCTGGCACAAATTCTCACACACAAAAGTTTGGGTGGTGGCATAATTGGCTTGGAAATGGCATGTGGTTACCATATGGTACAGAGCTCCATAATTGCTGCTCAATTTATCAGATCATATTGTAGCCATTGATGTGTTGTCAGTAGGTTGTATTTTCATTAAATACCTTGGGGTTACTAGCTGGTATTTCAGCTAGCGGTTACTACCCCCGTCCATCCAGAAAAACTGGGGAAGAGGGAGGAAATCTACAGGGGGTTAGCAAGATGCCAGTACCCTCCCTTGGAACGCCTAAAATGTGGAAGTGAGGGGCAATATTTCTCTGGACCCAAAAAAGAAAGATGACTTCATGTGATGTGGAGTTCAAGTATGATGTTACTACCATGTAATTATACCTCCCAAGTCAAAGACATATGAGTTGAGTTAGAAGGTCGTCTCAGGTTTCTAGGGGAACTGTTTTTCATAAATTTTCAAGAAGATTCTATAATACAAGAATCAGCAAGGGCATTTATAGATGGTGCCCTGTCCAATCAAAGAATCCATCTTTCCTAATCAAATTCCCTTCATAAATTACCAATCCTTAGCATAGCAGGTACAGTAGTTTCCCCCCCAAGTGGTCAGGACAAAAACTATAGATCAAACAAGGTCGTGGGCCTATTTCGATGGAACCTCTAGCAATGACGGACAACAGAGTGGAGGAGGTTCCATCCTCTTTCTTTCTGATGCTCACGCTTGTCAAGTTAAAATGGGCTTTGGCCAAGGGACCAACAATCAGGAAGAGCTTCTGTCCTATAAAAACTTGATGCTTCTCACTCTTGAAATGGGATGCACTCAGATTCATGTTTTCAGGGACTCTATGCTCACAATCAATTGTCTCAACAAAACACAAGTATGCAGGAACATATTACTCATGCCTATTCTAGAGGAAACCATGCGTCTCATTGACTCTTTTATTTTTTTACATGTTGTCATATTTACAGGCAAAGGAACAAGGCAGCGGATCGCCTCCCAAATGAGGGGCTCGATATGGACCAAGGACTGTGGGTATAATGGAGCAAAATAATGGACAGGCCTATGAATTCTTTCACAGGCCTTACAAGGACATTCCTTTTGGGGCAGCAAGAGCATAAAATCCCACAATTTTCATATCATTGTTCTCTTTCTGTTTTTTTTCTGTTATCAGCCATACATAAAGTATTTTTCTTGTTGGGTGAAGCAGCTTACTCACCTCACCTCGTATGTAATTAACAGTACTTATGTTTTTTGTTTTCAAATTTCTTGTAAATGTTCGGATACTCTAGTCAAAAGAGATCCTTTTATGAACTCAAACAACAGTCTTTTTTACTCAAATGAATACACACAAGGTGTGTATGTGCAGAATGTATTTTTCAATCATTTCTCAAATGAACGAAATTATACTTTTTTCCTTTGGAAAAAGAAAATACAATGGTTGAAAAAGATAATTGCTTTCAAATATATTTTATTACTACTGAATTTTCCCTTGATCTTTTGCTAAACAATTCAAACTCAATTTTGAATTCAGCAATTTCACTTTTAACCTATTAAGAAGTGGTCTTGACCATCAGATATTTTATAAAATTTATGGGTTTTCACTCATCCTCACTCATGACATAACATGAGAACATTTCCTCACCCATAGCCTTGGTCATAAACTTTAGTTTTCTGTTCAACCTCGTTATTTTAATTTTTTTATGAAGTTGTGTTAAGGAATTGTGTAAAGAAATCCAAAAATTGGGATTAACCTTATCAAGGGAGCAGTCCTTAACCTATATGCTTCAACTGTCACCAATAAAATTATGTGTTTTATCTCAAGTAAGTTTTTCACAACATCCATTTAGCAAGATTGGGTTACCAACATCCTAGGCATTTAACACACATCGCATCTATTTAGTATTTACATTGAGAAAAACAAAGGCTCTTCATGAAAGGACAAAAACGTGAAACCAAAATATTAAACAAAAGGGATGGGATGAAAAAGGCACTGGAAACAAACAACCTCATAATGAAAAACTGAGAGATATAAGTAAAACTAAAAGCCAAGTTGCATAGCACCATCTAAGCAATACAACAAACAATTGCGACCACATTGCAAATTTGCAAGATGATCCTTGGCCAAGTTTGATTGATAAAACAAATTCCCCCCTACCTCTGTGAGCTTCTAACTTCCTTAGTTGATTGATATAATACCCTAATATGGTTGCTCCTGGATCAAACTTACATTTGTATAGAAGCATTTGGAGGAATACAAATTGCAACTACTGACAAAAAGTTATGCCCTATCGAGTTGCAAAAAATTGATTATTAAATTTCAAGATGCTCTTGAAAGACTTGCAAAGCGGCTTGGATGATTCCTTAAATGGTGGCATTGCATACTCAATGGATACAAATGAGAAATTCAGAAACTCATCCAGTGATGAACGAGAGCAATTATCATTAATGCATAAAATACTATTGTATTAATGTTTGGGTGTTTTTGTTGTCTTTGTAATTCTGAGTATTGGAGGTTTGGTAAGGCATTGTTTCTCAATCAACAATACATACAGAAGTCGATTGGGCTCTTCATAATAAGTTTGTAAAATAAAATCATGAACAATATGAAAAAACTACAAATACAATGCATCAGTGTCAAACAGTCCCAAATCTCACATTAAATTGCTAAAATTGCTGCATAAAATCCGAGAGGAATTTACCATATTAGGTTCGCAAGACTAATAACTTAATAAAATGAGAAAAGAGGAATCCCAAATCTGGCACAAATTCTCACACAAAAAAGTTTGGGTGGTGGGATAATTGGCTTGGAATTGGCATGTGGTTACCATATGGTATAGAGCTCCATAATTGCTGCTCAATTTATTAGATCATACTGTAGCCATTGATGTGTTCTCATTAGGTTGTATTTTCATTAAATACCTTGGGGTTACCAGCTGGTATTTCAGCTAGCGGTTACTACCCCCGTCCATCCAGAAAAACTGGGGAAGAGGGAGGAAATCTGCAGGGGGTTAGCAAGATGCCAGTACCCTCCCTTGGAACGCCTAAAATGTGGAAGTGAGGGGCAATATTTCTCTGGACCCAAAAAAGAAAGATGACTTCATGTGATGTGGAGTTCAAGTATGATGTTACTACCATGTAATTATACCTCCCAAGTCAAAGACATATCAGTTGAGTTAGAAGGCCGTCTCAGGTTTCTAGGGGAACTGTTTTTCATAAATTTTCAAGAAGATTCTATAATACAAGAATCAGCAAGGGCATTTATAGATGGTGCCCTGTCCAATCAAAGAATCCATCTTTCCTAATCAAATTCCCTTCATAATTTACCAATCCTTGGCATAGCAAGTACAGTAGTTTCCCCCCCAAGTGGTCAGGACAAAAACTATAGATCAAACAAGGCCGTGGGCCTATTTCGATGGAACCTCTAGCAATGATGGACAACAAAGTGGAGGAGGTTCCATCCTCTTTCTTTCTGATGCTCACGCTTTTCAAGTTAAAATGGGCTTTGGCCAAGGGACCAACAATCAAGAAGAGCTTTTGTCTTGTAAAAATTTGATGCTTTTCACTCTTGAAAAGGGATGCACTCATATTCATGTTTTCAGGGACTCTATGCTCACAATCAATTGTCTCAACAAAACACAAGTATGCAGGAACATATTATTCATTCCTATTCTACAGGAAACCATGCATCTCATTGACTCTTTTATTTCTTTTACATGTTGTCATATTTACAGGCAAAGGACCAGGGCAGCGGATCACCTCCCAAAAGAGGGCCTTGATATGGACCAAGGACTGTGGGTATAATGGAGCAAAATAATGGACAGGCCTATGAATTCTTTCACAGGCCTTACAGGGACATTCCTTTTGGGGCAGCAAGAGCATAAAATGCCACAATTTTCATATCATTGTTCTCTTTCTATTTTTTTCTGTTATCAGCCATACCAAAAGTAATTTTCTTGTTGGGTGAAGCAGCTTACTCACCTCACCTCGTATGTAATTAACAGTACTTATGTTTTTTGTTTTCAAATTTCTTGTAAATGGTTGGATACTCTAGTCAAAAGAGATCCTTATATGAACTCAAACAAAGCATTCTCAACACACCCAAGAAAGTTTGTATTCAGCGAAGCATATTCATTGGCTTTATAAAAGACTCCAACAATTTCATTACTTCCTCCAGGTACCTGAAACATCATATGCAATAAAAAAGGCAATTTTGAAGAGTTGAAACTACAGATAATTTCAAGTTATCCCCTGCGCAACTTCTATGCAAAGAGACAAAGGAAATCACTGCATGACCCAACTTACCACAGTCAGGACCTTCCTTGTCATCTGTCCCAATGTACTGGTGACCATTAAATTACAGCCATTCTCGTATGCCCAAAGCATTCTCAACACACCCAAGAAAGTTTGGATTCGGCGAAGCATATTCATTGGCTTTATAAAAGGCTCCAACAATTTCATTACTTCCTCCAGGTACCTGAAACATCAGATGCAAGAAAAAACGGCCTACGGGGCCCTCATGCAGTGAAGAAAGAGACGTTTCGTCCTCTGTGGCCCTCGTGGAAACCCTTCTCCCTTCTCTGCAGGTCCGTCGTCCTCCTCTGCAGGTCTGCCGCCGCCCTCCTCAATGCCCGCGCCCTCCGTTGATTTCTAAACTTATAAAAAACCTTAACCTATTAGTTATTAATTAAACGATTGATTTCTCTCCAATCTTCTAACATTACATCTAACGGCTACGATTAAGGCAGACATTTGGGGGGGTTCATTTCAAAGGGAAACGCCTTACGGCGTAAATATGTAAATGATAAAAACTAAAAAACAAATTATACATACAAGTTATGTCATTAGTGACCAAGTTGAATAAGCCCCAAGGGTTAGCTCAGTTGATCAAAAACTGTGCCTCGTCATCGGGAAGTCACAGGGTCAAATCCACCCGAAGCCCTTGGGGTCAGGTCTTGCAGTAGGCCAAGGGGCGATTTAGCCTAGCTATCGCCCAGATTTTTCCGTGGACGTAGCGATCACTCACTGACCAAGGTGCTCGTGAACCACATGCAAAAAAAAAAGTGACCAACTTAAATTAAAAAATATTCATCAATAACCCAAATGAAAAATAGATCTCATGTGAAAACTTCTTTATATTGAAAATGTGCTTCTATATACGGAAAAGGCCAATGAAAATGTAAATGATAAAGATTAAAAAATAAATTTAGAAATGGATTATAAATATCTATGTAGTTATGCTTGATGTATTAGATTTAGAACTAACTATTGTGTATGATCTTTAAATCAAATTAATATCACGTGATAGCTTCTCTACATTGAAAAAGGTTAAAAAAAAAAAAAAAACTTTAAAATCTTGTCTTAAAGCCGAGTCTTATGTACGAACATTAAAAAAATATAAAATATATATCTTATGTAGAGTCCTGTATATCGGTATTAATTTATGACACCCGTGGATGGACTTGGAATAATTGTTTTTAAATTAGTCGGTAAGCAAGCTGGGGTAATCCATAGCAATACATATGGAAAGCAAAGCATTATGACCATATACAACGCTTAGTGGTTTTTGTGGGGCATTTAGTTCCTACGGAAAGAAGTAAATTAGGTTTTAACAAATGCCACTAACACAATGGGCATAAACTGCCTAAAGCACCAAGAAAAGGTTAATCGCTTCTTAGTGGAATTATCATGAGGCTTTAGAAAGCAACTCTCAGTGAAATGATATTATTATTATGGACATAAACTGACGAGGCACAGAGGAACAATTATTATGGGCATAAACCGACGAAGCACAGAACAGGATCTTGGAAGCTGACCTGCCTAGGGTTGGAAGCGACAGCATTGACGAGGACGACATCAAACGTTTGCTGACGTTGGGTCTGGCGTGCTCCAACCCAAATCCGGTGGCCTGCCCAACAATCAGAGAGGTTACGGAGGTGCTGGGTCGAACCATGCCACCGCCATACGTACACGGTACATCCCTTCAGGCTGGCGTTCATCTGGTCCCATCTGCCCTCTGATAACAGTTTCACTAACACTTGCACCACCAAATCAATTAATAGTAGGGCGATTCAAAGACCTCCCAGAGTACATTAAAGAAGGATATTATAGCCGAAAGGGCGACATTGTCTGATAACAATTTTTGACATCGATTTTGCATTCGCAAGAACCCTACCGAGGTTTTGTGTTGCATAAAGTTTCTAGAGGTTTCAATGTTCTAGACTGGCGTCAGTGCTTAGCATCAAGGTTAAGACACATGGCATGAATTCTTAGGAGTCCCCGTGACATTCCCTTTTTTTTGAAAAAGTGAGAAAAACAAAAAAAACTGCGGATTAAAGGTTGATATATATGTCTGGGTGAATTTATTAGGTGTACGCTCAGGTCACTGGAAATGGCAGAAAGGATTGTGTTGCCTGAGGACTCTAAATTAAAATCCTCTTTAGGTAAACAATATTAACATATGTAATATACTACCAGCCAAAAAAATGTCATTGTATACGTATGTTTATGCAACAAAACGAAATGCTTGTAATTGCACTTGAATATTTTCAATTAATAATATTAGGTGCACCTATATTTCTGTAATAAAATGAAACACATGTAATTGGAGTGGGAGCTCTTGGCTTAATAATATGTATTTCAGGTTATTTTATAATGAGGGTTTTATGTTGTTGGAGATTTGAAATTAAAAAATGGCTACATTAACACTTCATCTCCATCCCATGGCTATATTTCGTAATTTTTATATATAGTTAAAATTACTAGTAAAATTATTGTTAATTATTTGCTTTTGATCCATTTGAAGTGGAGGTGTTATATTAAAGGCAACATGCTAGTGTGAGTTTCACTAGGGAGAAGTCTTCATTTCACTAGGGAGTGAACACAAAGAAGTTTTCATTTTATCTATTTGTACCATCCTAAACCGTCTTCATTTTACCCGTCTATACCATCATAAACCGTTGTGCCACTGTTCCATGTTCCACATGATTTGTCAAGAAGATGAAGACACAAGGATAACATGAGGATAACGATTCATCGAATCAGTCAAGGAAGTTTCACCAAGGAGTGGACACAAAGAAGTTGCGAAAAGATTGGAAAAGTTTGTTGCAACTGAGTGAACTGAGAATGACAACGTTGCAACTTCTTGATGTCCCACCATGTTCATTATTTCCAAATGTGACCAGTGACCTGCAATGATTTGTTATATTTGTAATGTTCTCTCACACATGGATCTGTGTACAAAATCTTCTTTTTGAACTGCATTCATAATTTCATACCCTTACTTGTGGTCTCTTTTGTGTAATAGTTATCAGAGCAACTGTAGTACACCAACAAATATTATTTAGTGGGCATACTTGCAAGTATGGTTGTTGTTCTTCCAATATTGTGGTCACAATTGAGAGATGGAAAGACAAAGAAACCACAAAATAACACACTCATGATTAACCAACCTTCGTTGTCATTTATGATGAGTATGACTGGGAACCAAACATCAACCTGTGAAATCATTTATGATGAGTATGACTAGGAACTGAACATCAACTTGTGAGGAAGGATGATCTCCTTTTGTCCATGCCTCCTCCGTTTTTTCTTGACACCTTTGGTGATTATGCTATCTCTGATTTTCCTTGTGTAAATCCTTCCACGGGTGCACCTACTGTTGATCATTCATAGAACACACCTGATGTTAGTCTATCATTCGACAATGGAGAGGACAAATTTTTCATTGAAAATCCACTTGATTTTTCATCTGCCTTTTCCGGAAACGCAAATGATGAACATTCTTGCTTCTCATCTACCCCTCTGTTTCATTTATCTTATCATGAGGATGCCGATGAAATCATTGATTTTTCTGGCTGTCGCTGTCGTGATCCATTTACTCCTATAATTGATCACGGTGATGATTTTATCTCTCTTGATATTTCAAAGCCACCTATTTATGATGATCTATCTATCGACGAAGTCGAAACCCCTCAGGCTATTGAGGCACTTCAGTCCGTGTTGATGGTTATGTCAGTGCCTTGTTGTCCTGAGGTTGGTTACACTTCCGACCAGGAAATTGTTGAGACACCCAAGGCTCCTCATCACTCATCTGTATGAATTGAAGATCAATCTAACACACATATTTCACTTCCTCCACTCGAACTACATGATCCCATCTCTCATGCATTGGAGGAATATTACACATCAAGCACACTTGCATGACGTACGTTGTATATCTTTCTCATGTTTTCTTTCATATCACAGTGAAGAGAATGCATGTGCTTAATATCTGCATATAGTGTAGCACAACACCATGGAAAGTCCATAGAGTGCATGTCATGCGCTTTCACCTTTTTCTTTGTTGTCGACGCATTTAATCTCAAAGTGTGTTTGTCTTCATTGTTATATCTTTCATGTCTACTGGTTTGCCTGATTGTGTTGTTCGATAACCACACCTTCATGGACATGGATCAATCAATGTGGCGGTGGCTTTATTGGAAGTATCGCCTTATGTGAGTATACCCATGCATTGTTATCTTAGAAATAGGAGTAGTGTTCACTTTTATCTTGTTTTCTTGAATGCGTGTTTCCTTTCTTGCTTTGTTGTTTGTTTGCCTACCTTTGCTTACTTGCTTTTCTTTCGCATTTTCTTCTATTTTTTCTTTGTTAGTTTTTTTTCTTGTTTATATTTGTAGGTTACGCTTCGCATGAAACTAGGTGTGAATATTGAACAAGTAGGGTAAAGTACAAGAGGACTTGTACAACTATAATTGCTTGGTTATCCGTTGTCCAATCTCTGTATGTAGAACTTGTTGTCTTTAGCCAATGATACACCAATGGAAAATACGTTATATTCAAAGTGAACCTTGGTGAAACACAACGCTTGCACACTAACTAGTATCACCTACTCTAGTCAGTTGTTTTGGGTTAACCCTTGTCAACTTAGTCAAGTAGAGTAAGGTGAAGGGGAAAACCTTAACAAGTATATCAAAGGTATATAGAAAATACTTCTCTGAATGAACAACCTCTTCTACTCTCAATAAGTCGGGATCCCTCTTCCACCTCTGAAATAAATAAGTGCTATGCATAGTTCTTGAAAAATGAAAAATGTGAAAAAATTTGAAAAAATGAATAAGGCGAAAGAAGAGAAAGGATTCCTCCACATAAAGGTGATGCAAGTAACTACGTTGGGGCACTGACCAAGCTCGTTGGCAGCGGAGCGATGCTTGTGTTCTTGTGTGACTCTGTCGGGGTACTATCCAGGCTTGCTGGCAGCGGAGCAACACCAGAGATGAAACTTAAACTCTATCTATCACATTTCTTCTGTACCAATACCCCTCATCCCCAATTGAAACAACTATGTTGACTTGGATTGGAATGTGTGCTGACCGACCAAGAGTATGGCAGGTACTACATCTTCTAATCAAGCTAGTGGGGAAACCAAGATGATCTAAGAATCGACAATACCTCCGGAGGAGTTAGACTTTCTTTTCACGAAAAAAGGTCCATTCAGAGAGCTGGAGTTATACCAGTGTGTCGCCAAGTGTTGTAGCAACTAAAACTACCCTCCAAAATTTTGCCTTAACTTCTTTTTGGAGCATCCCTACCAACCATCCTTAGCAACATATCTTGCATTGTCCAAGTAAAAATTCTTCAAATGAGTTTCAATGGCTTACCAGCCTATGTTGGTCAACTTGTTTGCCTCCCACGGCAAGGCTAAAACTCCAAGACTTAGTCATTTTCTGGTTGTGATGCTCACTTAGGAAATTACGCAATTCTGGAGGGGAACCAACCTTCCCTCTGGAAATTGCGCAATCCATCTGAGCTGCCTCCTGGGCTCTAGAAATGCGCAATCCATCCAAGAAGCCTTTCCTCTAAAAAATTTGCAATGCAACCCAACACTAGGCTTCATCTAAAAATTTGCACAATTTTGACTAACAAACAAGGCTTCAGTCCATAAATTGTGCAATGCATGAGGGACAACCAAACTTGATCAGGCTAGAAACTACGCAAATGTCAGTCCCAGGCTTAGAGGTTGTTGTATGTGCTCCTAGGTTGACTAGTTCCCTCCAGGACTGAGTAATCTTTTTTTTTGTTGTAGAAAGAGCAAAACCTTCTATATCATTAATTCAAAATGTGGTTACATAGTGTACATAAGCCGTCTGAAACCAAGAGCTTTGGACAAACAGTTCCTTTCTAAACACAAAAACCTCACAACCGACCTCAGGTCAACCCAACCAGCAGGGGCCATCTTATGAGCTAATATCATATATCCTTTGCCTCAAAAACCGCGCCGAATGGTTTGCATATCCTCCTGACCCCACCAAACCACCTACTCTTTCCCAACTGTTGATCCGGGCGCCTGGATCCAACGGCTAGGAGCCAAATCGCTCCCCCCCATACAACCGAACGTTAATCCGTGATGAAGGGTGGCAAACAAAACAAGACTCTGCCACGTGTTGAATACTCAATGGAATCGTGGCCGAAAAACTAAAACCACTTACCATGCAATCTACGCGCAATCATCAGAAAACCACCATGGTGCAGTATTCCACTCGAACCTGGCCAAGAAAACAATTCTAGTGACTATAGGAACGAACCTCCTGCTGCTTCTGATCTTACCCTGGACCCTGAATCCGAGAATGCCCTGATGAAGCAGAAAGCTCTGACTCAAATCCATCCGAGAATCAGGGGTGCCCAAACGAGAAACTTTGAGAGAAAATCCAAACTAAAAGGCAGAGGATGCTTTGGCTGGGGAAACTCCATTCCTGCATGAAACCCTCCCTCGATATCGGACCACTTCAATGTCCTCTGCTGATTGTTCATTGCAGAGTGCCTTTAAATGGTTCTGGGGCATTTCCTGCCACTTCTTCTCCATCCTGCAATCTGCATTGTTCACCCCTTGGTTGGCCAGAATGTCCGCAAGCTTATTAGCATTCCAGTGCACATGATTGAAACTAACAGTATGAATTCCCTGAACGTGTACTTGAATTCGTTGATAAACCTGAATTAGTCTCCAATGATTTGAGACTTTCTCCGATTTAGTACCACAACTAATTCTTTTTACAGAGTTGATGGTTATTTCAGAGTCTACTTCTATAATGACATTTGGGCTACGATTTTGAATCAGAATCTCGAGGCATTGCTACAGAGCCATTAATTCCGCCATGTTATTGGTGGCTTTACCTAAATGGCTATGGAAGATTAAGACGATTCTACCCTCTTCATTTCTTAAAACTCCTCCAAAACCAGCTAGTCCCGGATTGCCTTTTGAGGTGCCATCAATATTGAATTTCAGGTAGTTTATTGGAGGAGGGTGCCAGAAATATTTCTCTATATACATGGTCGTATCCTTTTTTCCAAGCCCTTGGGGAATGATCTCTTGCAATCCCAGAAGTATGAGAGTTCTCAGCTCCATCTTTGAGAGAGGATTGTCGGGGATATTGCACACTGTGGTACTAACTGTTTCCCTGATGTTATTCAAAATCAAATCATAAAGCTTCCGAGGGTTGGACTTTTCATTCTTGAAGATTATTTTGTTTCTTTCTGTCCACACATTCCAGATAATGAATCCTGGCATGAAAGCCCAGGCTAAATTAAGAGCTTCATTCTTCGAAAAGATCCTTCTCCATTTATTTAGGGTATTAGTGATACTTCCTCTGTCCCTGTTTGTTTGTTGGAAAATGTTGGAAAAAGAATCCCATAGCCAGGTGGTGTAAGAGCAACAGTTGAGAATGTGCTCCATAGTCTCCTCTTGCTCTTCACAAAGCTGACATTTGGAAGGACCCAAAATACCCCTTTTTCTAATATTGTCCCAAGTCAAGATTTTCTTATGATGAACCAGCCACATAAAAAGCTTGATCTTCATCCATCCTTGGTATATCCAGAGTTGCTGCCGGGTTTTTTCTAGAACACTGGACTCCAGCCCAAGGAGAATATTCTTGGCCTCCTTGAGATTAAAGGTACCTTTGTTGTTGTTACCCCATCTCAATTGATCCTGCCCCTATGTGACCAAGATCATCCTTTTTTTAGTAAGATTTTCAGTGCCTCTGCTTCTATTGTTATGAGGCTATTATCTCTACAATTAATGTTACTCCAGCTTCTCCACTTTCCTTGTACCTGTGAGATATCCCAAAAATCCTTTACTTTGTTTAACCCTTGGGAATCAGTTTCCTGTTTGAGACTTAAAAAGTTCTCTTTTAACAACACTGGTTTTGTTGCCATTTGTCCTCCCAAAAGAGTGCTTGATCACCTTCTCTAATTTCCCAGAAGTTGTGTTGTTGCACTAAGCTTCTATTATCCCAAGCCTTGTTCCAGATGTGAGAGCCCTTTATGTTTCCTAACATTCTTCTGAGATCCTTTGTGTGCCAAGAGCTGGCATATTTTTCTTTCTAGATCCTCACCCAATGGCCTTTTGGCTCTTGCACCTATCGCCACCAAAGCTTGGCCCCTAGCACTTTACTAAGAATCTCCTGATCATTTAAGCCTAGACCCCCATGGCTCTTGGGTTTGCAGATTTTGTCCTAGGAAACTAGGGCCCATTTCTTCCTGGTTTCCTCCTTACCCCATAGGAAATATATTTGAATATTCTTGATCTGCTCTAAGACTCCTTTGGGAGATGGAAGGGCTGGTAACATGAAAACCAAGATGGATTGTAGAACTACCTTTGTTAGAAAAAGCCTGCCAGCCATGTTCAAGGCTCTGAAGGTCCATTTTTTAACTTTATCCTGCAACTTATTTAGCATAGGTTCCCAAATACTTTTAAGCATTGGTTTGTCCATGAGAGGCACTCTCAGATATTTTGAGGGGAGCGAGTCCCTTTAGAATCCAAGGATCCTTGAGATATTTCTTTGAATAGAAATGTTAGTATTTAAGAAGAAAATTTTTTATTTTGAAAGATTAACTTCCATACGTGTTGCCACTGCAAAAAAATTGAGGATTTGATTATAGGCGGAAGCTTCTTTGACTGTGGGGATTCCTTGCAACATGGTGTCATCTACAAATTGTTGGTGTGTAAGTGTCTGACCATTCTCAGTTACTTGAAGACCCTTAATTTTGCCCATGCCTTTGGCCTGCTTGATAGACCTCCCAAGTCCTTCCATCATAAGGATTAAGAGAAAGGGAGAGATCGGATCTCCCTGTCCAAGACCTCTAGAAGGAATGAAGATCTTAGAGGGAGAGCCATTAACCAAAATAGAAAAACTGGATGTAGTTACCAAAGCCATTACCCATCTGACCCAATTGTGATCAAACCCAAAGGCTATGAGTACCTTTTTGATATAAACCCAATTGACCTTGTCATAAATTTTGGCGATATCCAGTTGCATGGTCATTCCAGCCTGATTTTTGCTTGTGAGAGAGTGAACCACCTCATGGGCTTGAATAATGTTGTTCAAAATTTGTCTGCCATCCACATAACCAAATTTCTCCTTTGACACCAATGTATGGAGGAGAGGTTTGAGTATGTTAGCCACTACTTTGGATATTATCTTGTAAACAACATTGCATAAAGCTATGGGTCTATACTTATCTGCTATTTGAGCAGAGTCCTGTTTGGGTATCAGGGAGATGAAGGAGTTATTGAGGGCTTTTAGGATAGTTCTACTACCCCTTGAATCCTTTACAACATTTAAAATATCCAGTTTGACTATATCCCAACAAGCTTTGAAGAAATCAACATTAAAACCATTTGGGCTTGGTGCATTTCCATTCTGCATTTCTTTGAGTACCTCACCGACCTCCTCTTCAATTACTGGTCTATTTAGGTTAATATTGTCCTCTCTAGACACCAGCATAGGGATATATCTTGTGATTTCCTTTATTGATTTTTCCATGTCTGGATTTTTTTCTCGTGAAATGTCTTGAAAATGCTAGACAAGCACCATTTCAATATCCTTATGTGTGTTCTGAGTCTCCCCCTTTTTATCCTTTATTGTCGAGATTATGTTAAATGCTCTATTGGCCATAATGGATCTATGGAAAAATCTCGTGTTGCGCTCTCCTTCTTTGAGCTATTGCACTATGGACTTTTGTCAATAGAATATTTCCTCTTTTTTGTATAGGTTTTCCCATTCATGGTGAAGTTTTTTAGCCTGCTCATTTTTGTCTTTGTTAAAGCCATCTTGGATCAACTCCTGGTTGAGTTCCTGGATCTTGGTTTCCACTGATTTTTTGTTCACAAAAATGTTACCAAAATCCTTCTTATTCCATTCTTTGAGTCTAAACTTAATATGCTTTAGTCTTTTATGCAAGAGAAATATTTTAGATCCTTGGATCTGCAAGTCCTCAATCCACCATTTTTTGATATTACTCAAGAAATCCGGGCGGGAGAGACAGATATTTCAAATCTGAAGGGTCTATTCCTTGGGGAATCCAAACCCTTGATTTCCAATTGAATCAGCCAGTGATCTGAGCCTCCAAAGGGAAGAAATTTTGTTGTAATTTCATTATTTATAAGCACAAGTTCCTCTGATATCATGAACCTGTCTAACCTAGAGGCCACCTAAGCTTCCCCTCCTCTCTTGTTGTTCCAAGTAAAAGGGCCATTGTCTGAGTCTACGTCAACCAATTTCAAGTTCTCTGTGAATGATTGAAATGCTAATGAGTCTTTGTTTAGTGCTCTAGTTCCTCCTTTCTTTTCCGAAAGAGATTTGATCATATTAAAATCCCCTCCCCTGATCCAAAGAATACCAGTCTGTCTGTCCCTCAGATCAGTGATGGATTCTAGCAATCTGAGCTTATCCTCTATTCTTTGAGGACCATAAACATTAGTGACTAGGAAGGTTTCAGAAACCCCTACTGGTTGAATGACTACTGATAAGTAGTTTCTGGATGCCTCTGCATCTAATACTATGACTTTTTAGGGGTTCCAGAGAGTGAGAATGCCCCCAGTTGTGTTATCTGCTTTAACTTCTAAAAACTCAAATCTATGGAGCCATTTGCTATGGATTAATTTTATTTTTTTGATGGAACACTACGTTTCCTGAATGAAGATCATATCCGGCATATCTTGTTTCATTCTAAAACTGAGCATTCTTTGCTTTCTTTTACTACCTAGACCTCTTATATTCCAAGATGTAAACTTCATAATTAAAGATTTGTGAAGGAGTAACTAGTCAGGTCTTTCATCTTACCTGAGTCTATCATCAACTTTCCACACTCCATTAATAGCTCCTTCTGCTTTTTCCTGCCCCTTTTCTTGCCTGCATTTCTGGTTGCTAATCCTGGATTTGATTTCATTGTTTTCACACCTCTGCACTCTTGCACATCGATGCTTTTTCCTTTAACTAACCCCTTTTCCTGTGTTTTCCACAAAAACAACTGATGTATTCTATTGCATTCATCTTGAGGTAATGAATTTATCCCCACCGTGGTTCCCTGCTGCAGAAATCATTCCAGATCTAGGTGTTCTTTATCTAGAATTTCCTGAAGTTCATGATCCTCCAGATATGTTTCACTCTGAGTCATTTCCTGGTCCATCTCTAGCTTTGTTTCATTCATCATGGTTTCTTCCTTATCATTATTATTTTTGTGCTAGAGTGTCGTTTTCCCCCTTCTCCTTTTCTTTACGGTCTTCCTCCATGGATTGGTCTTCATTTGGCATGTCTTCAATCTCTACCAGAGCTTGGAATTTATTATGACTGGCCTTTTTCCCCTCATTATGTTGTTGCTTTGGTTCTTTTTTACTTCCTTTTCCTCTCTTGCTACTTTCTGAAAGTTTTCCTTGTCCTTATTTGCATTTAGTTTACTTTTGTCTTCTGCTTTACTGAGAGGGTAGTCTCTGATCAAGTGTCCATGTTCATGGCATTTACGACATCTAAATGGAATATGCTCATAGTCCACCGTTTGCACCCATTCCTCATCTAAAACTTCCAAGATAACCTCGTCCGAAAGAACTCCTGAAAGATCCATCTCCACAAAAATCCTTGCATAGGAAGTATATTTACCCCTTCTGGTGGCTTCCGAGACTTTGACAAAATGACCTAGTTTGTTGCCTATAGCCACTAGTGATTCATTTTGCCAATAATCTAGAGGTAGAGAATAAAGCCTTACCCAGACAAGAACTGAAGTGAAAGTTTCCCGCTTTGGAACAAAGTTCATCACCCAAGGCCACATATAGAGGCCCGCTGCTGCAAAAACGTAAGGTCCTCCATTGAATATTATATCTTTGTCTTCGATGTTTGTAAACACCACTATGAAGAAACCGTTTGACCCAAGATGCAAATCGATATTGCCCTTAGGTTTCCAGTGATATTTGATCCATGTCTGCAAAGCCTTTTTAGTGGGCCATAATCCCATGAATTTGCATATGATGGCATAAGTCTCCATATGTTCCCTGTGCTCCTGCAGTGTCAGATTATTTAATACTTTTCTTGGAGTGATTTTCGTTTTGGGTCTACACGGTCCCTTTTGTTTTTCTTTCTTTTTTTTTCTTGGTTTTTGTCTTCTTCCTCCTTGTCCTTTGTGTTTCTCTTTTCCTTGGACTCTGCCCCATCTGTCCCCTTTTTCTTATTTCTGCTTTCTTCCTCCATTGAACCTCTAACATTACCCAGATGCGACATGCCTCTACTGGCCACAACATCTTTGTAGGAGGGAGTGGAGCTCCCTCCTCTGCGGACCTCCATTAGGGTGAGAGTCCCCACTCCCTCCTTTGCGGACCTCCATTAGGGTCAGAGTCTGCGTCTCTCAGAAACTCTGCACGATTTTCCGTTCTCTCCCCAAGGAAACACTAACATTATTTTCATGTTAACTAGGAATGAACAATCTTGATTTGCATGCATAGGATGCTTTTTCCCAAAAAATAAAAAAGCATCCCTAGATTTAGAGATCCATTTTTAGTAGCTAGAGGTTACATGCAAAATTCATTTTAGAAACTTCCCACCAATTTTCGCTTTTCCTAAATTTGTGGCATGCGCATCATAAGCTTAGATCTTATAAAACTTATTTATTTGACACTTCAGAGCTCATTCTTCAAATCAATCTTGGATGTCTAACATCCCACATCACATCTAGGAGCATTCGGAAAATTTAACTCAGATTTTTCTGGGTATGTTTGCTTTTCATGTCTTTTGCTGATTTTTTGTCGCGTTTTGTATTTCACTTTGTGTGAATGTTGTTTGCTTGGTTTTTTTGAATTCTTGTTATTGTTTTAATGCATGTTGGCTTGTAGAACCAATGTTTCAATTTTTTCATTACATCTCACTGTTGTCGCATGCATGACATTGTTCCTGCACTAACCGTCATCGTTGCGGTGGCTCGCTTCACACACATGCTTGTTTTCCCGTTTTCTAAATCCTACACTCACTGTTTGCATGTATGCTCATTCACTCTTGTTTTCACTCAACTTCGACATGCATTCAGGCCTTTCATGTTTTTAGTCGCCCGTTGACGAGTGTGGGTTTCCTTGTCCTGGACCTTGCCTTGCTCAGTTGGCAATGCGCATTTCAGAGAGTGAAGGCTTTGCCTTCCTCCTAGAAATTGCATAAAGCTGGCCCAGCATTGGTCTCCAGGCTTGCTTTGTGCAATTCTGAGAGACAGTGCCTTGCTAGCCACAAAACTGCGCAAATGTAGTTTGTTGGTTTGCAATTCTTGTTGACTGAAACTTTGCATTGACATGCCAGGCTAGAATGTACATTATGCAGTTTCAACAGTCAGTCAACCGATCGATAGCCCAAACTATGCCTTGTGCAATTTTGGCAGTCGACCTTCTAGTCAATTTTGGCAGTTATGATAAGTCTTGATAGGTTACATGACCATGCTAGATGTATGGAAAAACTAATGAAGTTTGGTAAAACTTTGGAAACATAATTGATTAAAGTTCGACTAGAAGTTCAAGCTCTAATTAATCATTGCCATGACAAAATTAACCTACTTAATAGTGATTTGGAGAGGAAAATGGTTGAAATTGAATAGAAATTTCAATAATTAGAGAAAAGAGAAGCTCAAAATGGTTTTAAAATATTTTAGATGTTTTGGCAATCAAGTGATAATAAAAGCTCTATAATAGTTATATCAGTTGAGTAGGTTAACTATTAATTGCATGTAGGAATTGTATACAACAATAATAGTAAGTAATTATGCACAGTCATTATATGTAGGAGTACATACAAAAATTGTACGTAGCGATGGTATATAACCTTGGCATGCAGGAACTATTATTCGTGGTTGAGGCACAACAATGCTAACATGGCATGACTTTTTTATCATTGCCACATTACAAGAACAATTCAAATTATGTTGTGTATTTAGCTGAATGTGTGCATGCATATATGTGATGTTGTTCTTTTCGACCTCATAAACCTGTGTATATAAATCAAGGTTAATTGTTTCTGATGTTAATTCTATTTTTGATGTCCTCTAGGTGTAATGTTGGTCATACTATAAGTACACACTCATCAACATAGGGCATGGACCTCCAAATCTTGTTGGTGCGTGGTTGGAAACGAACTTGTGGAGATTGCTCCAATATGATGAAATCATGTATAAGGACATTGAATTGAAACTACAGAGTGGGAGCTCAAGTCATTTTGCATAAACAAAATCAGATTGTGGATATATCATGCACTAAGGACAATGGGTAAAATAAGGGGGATGGGGGGGGAATGTTATACCTCTGTTGTTCATAATGTAACTAAATATTATTATTTAGGTTAGTGAGCCTGAATGATATTACAAGGTCAATAGATAGGAGTAAGATATTATTTTATATATTATTAAGGAAATCTATTTAATGTAAGGGTAAATTTTTTGAGAAAGAAATTTCTACATAGTAATGATGTTTGAAAATGTGTTTTTATTTTATATGATAAAACAAGTGACTTTTTAAGAAAATTTTCCATACCAAAATCATAGTTTGGCCAATCAATGGTCCATATTCGATTAGCATATCGCAATCGACGAAGGTAGGTGGAGGCTATCAGAGGCTATCATATGACTGTTGCGACAGTGATCAGCACGGTCAACAAGGATTTTCAAACAAACGCACAGATCGATGACCCAAGTTGAATCGCAATATCACGTCGACAAACCATAAGGGAGTGCTTACCAATGGCCTGGGGCTTATGCGATATGCGATTGTGAAAATTTGCATTGCAATATCGCGTCGAAGCATTAAAAAGGAGTGGGGCTATATATATCTATATATATATATATCTATATATATATATAATATATATATTATATAATATAATATATAATATAATATATAATATATATATAATAATATATATATATATATCTGAGTGTGTGTGTGTGTGTGTGTGTGTGATGCTGGACCCGACGGAATTATGACCCAAAGTTAATAAACAAAAAGCGAAGGGAATGCGGCGATGTGATGAAACCATACCTGAAAGGGTTTGTAAATGTCGCTGCATAAGTATTTCAAGTCTTTCATAAAGCCATTTTGCGATATTTTTAGTGTTTTAATGTAGAAATACAAAGGGAAACCATGAAAGGTGCGGTATTTCGGGTGGGCCGTAGGTGATAATTCGTTTTGGCCGGGCTCCGCCCGAGCCCATACATTGGCTACCATGTGGCTAGGTGCCAGAGAGAGAAAGCCACCCTTTTCGGGTGGTTAACCCTCATACGCATGAGCTGCCCAAAATGAATCTCAACCGTTGGATCAAGATCACTCAGATCGAAAATGGAGATGCGATAAGCGATATAAAGGTGGACCTGATAGGAGTATAGTGTGTGTTTAAGGATATTTGAAGTCCGATAAATGACAGTTTGGTGAATTTCCCTGTGTTTTTAGTGTATTTCTCTATGTAAACAAAGAATGCTATTTTTGGGGATTTCGAAGGCCCGATGGTCCTTTTTGTTGCAGAACAGGTGGCCACCTTCCTTGAAGACGTTATGCCATGATTGTTAACACTCAGAAGGGGATTCGAGTGGACAAAGGTTGGGAGCCAGAGAGCCTAAGAAGGGGAATTGAACAGACAATGTCGATTGGCTTTAAAGCCACAGACCGACAAAGACAGAGACAAGCAATGCTGAGAAAAAGAGAAGACAGAGATAGAGAGTGATAGAAAGAGTTTGTGTACTCAGAGAGGCTTGAGGGATTCAAGAAAAACTCTTGTTGTTGTATCTATTGTGTTGAGACTCAATTTGAGCTCACACTTTGTAAAACTCTACTCTTGAAGACATAATAGAGAGGTCACCACTGAAGGCTCGACTAGGAGACATAGCCCAAGAGTTTTGGGTGAACTCCATATTAAACTTGTTGTGTTTATGTGTGTTTGTCTATTATGTTTCTTTAACTGATTCATTGTCTATGTTATTTTCAATCTTATCGATCCATTGCACTAAGTAATATAGGCAAATCCAAGAACATGAGTCTGTAATACCTTAATAATTGTCTAAGATCTCCTTATCAGATCAAGTGGTATCAAAGCTTTCGGTTTGCTAAGGTTAGACTAGCTTGTGTTGGATTGTTGAATGCTAACTAGGTCGAAGCTCAAAATAGGAGAAGGAGAACTTGTTGAGGCTAATCCAGAAATTGGAAGAGTCTATCCTAGGAGGAGGATGTCAGAACAAACCTCATTGGAATCAGACTCTTAGTTCATGGATTGTTTCATGACCATGAGAGCCATGGTGGAAGAGATGTATCAAGAATTTAAGAAAGGCCGAGGTTAAAGCACTTCAACACCTCAAACAGAAAAAGGAGCAGAGGAACCTCTTATAGATGGTCATCTAGAAGGCAAAGGAAAAGAAGAGAGTCCCTCTCCACCATCTACTCCATCATCACCATCCTCATCATCTTCTTCACATAAAACTAGCCCTGAAAAGAAAAAGAAGAAAATTGTTGTGATTAAATTGGATGTGAAATTTGATTTACCAATTTATGATGGTGAATTAAATGCAGAGAAGCTAGATAAATGGATTAGACAAATTGATGTATATTGCAAGGTGCAGAACATTAATTCAGAAAGGAGAAAGATTTATCTGGCCAACCTTCACCTTGGAGGAACTGCCCTAGTGTGGTAGGAAGGCAGGACACAAGCTTATTTGACGAAGCATGGTAAAATTCTTTCTACCTGGAATGAATTTGTTTTTGCCATTAAAAAACAATTCTATCCACTAGCTTATATGCAGCAAGCAATGATGAGTTGGCAAACACTTCGCCAACTAAAGGGCCAAAGTGTACAAAGCTATACCTAGGAATTTAGAAAAAGAGCTTTAACTCTAGGCATTTCTCTAGACTCACCTGAAAATTTGTTGAAGTATATAGGTGGTATACATAACTATTTGAGGCACACCATTCTCATGTTTAACCCCACTAGCCTAGATGATGTATCAGTTCAAGCTACACATCTAGAAGCTAGAGGCAAGAATGTGAACCCAGAGATTGGGGTATCATCAAAATCCTTTGCGAGAAAGAACAAGGAAAAGAAGAAGAAAAAATGGAAGGATAGGAAGACAAACATTGTACAAAAGGACAAACCTTCATGCACTCACTGCAAGAAGGGTGGGCACAATGATGAACGCTGCTGGTCTTTGCATCCGAAGCTAAAACCCAAGAAGTTCGGTGGTAAAAAGAAGAAGATTGTTGCTGCTATTTAGAAAGATTTGGGATCAGACTCAGGTGATGAAACAACAATCACAACCACAAGTATAAAAGGTAAAAATTCTAAAGCATCTACAAGTAATTTTGTTCAGTCTATTGATAATGAAGATAATGAGAGGAAAAGACATGAGCTTTTTCATATTAGAATTATTTCCAAGCATCAAAAGATTGATACTTTATTTGATAGTGGTTCACAAGTAAACTTGATATCTGAAACAATTGTAAAGAAGTTGGGCTTACTAACAACACCTCACAAGAATCCATAACCATTAGGTTGGGTATGTGATAGAGCAGAGCTACAAGTTACTAGACAATGTAAACTTAGGTTTCCTATTGGGTCAACTTTTATAGATGAGGTTGAGTTAGATATAGTTCACTTGGATATATGTGGTATTGTTTTAAGAAGTCCTTACTTGTATGATAGAATAGCCATTTTCTATAGAACTGAAAACAAGTATCAAATCACAAAAGATGGAATAGAATATATTGTAAGAGCTCATTAGCTCAAAAATAACTACTCTCATAAACTCAGGGCAGATGAAAAGAATTGTAAATTCATGCAAGCAATTTTTACTAATGGTTGTAAAGGAAAAGACCCCTGATAAAACCAATGCATTTGAAGGCTGTGATGTTAAACAAAAAGTTGATTTAGATAAAGTTGTTTGAGAATATGATATCCTATTTCAAGAACCTAAAGGTCTGCCACCCAAAAGGGAAATAGTACATGATATTTATTTGCAGCAAGATGCTCCATTACCTAACATCGGAATGTACAAGTTATCCGCTTTAGAGAATGCAGAGATCAAGAAGCAGGTACATGAGCTGCTCGATAAAGGTTCATCAGACCAAGCACATCACCATGTGGATCTCCAATTGTGTTGGTAAGAAAGAAATATGGTTCATGGAGGATGTGCATTGATTATAGAGCACTGAATAAAATAATGATTAAGAATCGTTATCTTCTTCCTCGCATTGATGATCTATTAGATCAGTTGAAAGAAGCAGTTTACTTTTCCAAGTTGGACTTGCGTAGTGGCTATCATCAGGACAGAGTAGCAGAACAAGATGCAGGGAAGACTGCTTTCAAAATAAAGCAAGGGTTGTATGAATGGCTAGTTATGTATTTTGGCTTAACTAATGCTCCTGCCACTTTCATGAGAGTTATGAATGATGTACTCAGACCTTTTATTGATGATTTTTTAATTGTATATTTAGATGACATTCTTGTTTTCAGTAAAACATGGGAGGAAAATTTGAAGCATGTAAAGCAGACTCTAGATGTTTTGAAAAGAGAAAATCTTCATGTTAAGTTATCAAAATGTGAATTTGGCAAAACATCTTTAAAATATTTGGGTCATATTGTAGGTGGTGGTGAATTGAAGATAGATCCCTCTAAGGTTGAATTCATTGTGAACTGTCTTAAACCCAAAACTGCTACAGAAGTTAGGAGCTTCCTAGGAGCAGCACAATATTGGAAGAATTTTATTGCTAACTTTACCTTGATTGCAGATCCCTTACATGCTTTAACAGGATTAAACAAGGTGTTTCAGTGGGGAGGAAAATAGTAGAAAGCCTTCAACACCTTGAAAGAAAAAATTAGTACAACACCAGTACTAGCATTACCAAATCTTCAACGACCATTTGAGATTGAAACAGATGCCAATGACTATTCCATGGGAGCAGTGTTAATGCAACATGGTAAACCCATATGCTATCACTCTGAGACATTTAATTCTGCAGTAGTTAATTATCCCACATATGATAAAGAATTGTAAGCATTAGTACAGAGTGTGAAAAAGTGGAAGCATTACCTAATGGGAAAAGAAACAATTATACATACAAATCATCAACCACTTCAATCTTTGCACTCACAAACTAAATTGCAGCAATCAAGACACTATAGGTGGATGGGTTTTCTACAACAGTTTCTTCTTTTCATCAGATATAAGAAAAGCATACACAATAAGGTTACATATATGTTATCAAGACCAATCATAAATGCATCTACTATACTTAAACATAACTCAGTATTGCGTGAAAGCTACATTGAACAATATGCTCAAGATGTAGATTTTAAAGATGTATGTGCAACTTTAAGTCATGGAAAACAAGTAGAAGAATTGGATTATCATGTTAAGGACCAACTCTTGTATCATTTGGGAAAGTTATGCATTCCTCAAACTGAAAGAGTTAACATAATCCGAGAAGCGCGTACTTCTCTAATATCAGGTCATTTTGGTGTAAGTAAAACAGTTGCACGACTGCAAAGATTCTATTATTGACCAAGAATGCATGAAACAGTTTCTAGATATATTAAAGGGTGTACCATGTGTGCTAAAAGCAAGCACAGCAATAGAAAACTAGGCTTGTACACTCCACTTCTAGTTCCTTCTCATCCTTAGGAAAGTGTTTCCATGGACTTCGTTGGGGGATTGCCAAAATCTAGAAAATGTCATGATTATTTATATGTTATTATGGACAGGTTCAACAAAATGTATATTTTGATACCTTGTAACAAGCATATTACAGTTTAACAAATAGAAAAGTTTTTCTTTCAGCATGTATGGGTTCATTTTGGGTTGCCCACTTTTATTGTATCTGATTGAGATTCCCGATTTGTTGGGAAGTTTTGGTCGAGTCTATTGGAGTTGATGGACACTAGACTAAGGAAGAGCACAACCTTTCATCCACAAATAGATGGCCAAACAGAAGTGGTCAACGGGACAGTGATCCAGTTGCTCAAGGGCTATTGCAGCAAGCATCCCAAGCTTTGGGATGAACATTTGTGTTATGTGCAACATGCTTACAACTATGTTAAGCACTCTTCTACATAGAGATCTCCTTTTGAGACCTGTTTTGGTTTTACACCAAGGTCTCCCTTGGATTTTGTCTTTAGTAAAGACATAGCAGTTGATGGACACAGTGATGTGGATAAAGCAACCAAGTTCATTGAACATATCCAAGAAATTCACCAGGCAATGTAGGAACAGCTGGAAAAGAGCTAGGCTAAGTACAAGGCAAGGCACGATAATCATCGAATTGAGTATAGTTTCCAAGTTGGTGATCAAGTCTGGCTATACATCAAAAAAGACAGAATGAAAGGTGAAGGTAAGAAGCTAAAGCCAATAAGGTATGGGCCTTTCAAGATACTTGAGACAATTGGTGAGAAGGCTTTTTGCCTTGATTTTCCAACTTACATGCATATTTATTCGGAAGTTAATGTAGAGAACTTGAGACTATTTGAACCCTCATTGATTGAAGATCCTGAAGAGGAAAGTCAGTTGCATTCCATTGATGATCTCTTTCCTGAATATCTTAATGAGTTGCAGCAAGATACAATTTTGGACAGGAAGGTGAGAACTACACGCAAAGGGGATGTTGAGTACCTCAGAATCGGACTCAAAGGCTCAAAACCAAGCAGTGCAAGATGGATAGAGATTGGACAAGTGAGGAACTTGTATCCTCACTTGATTGATGTTTAAAAACCAACTCTTGGTGGTCCAAAAGATTTTTCGATGGGAAGGCGCTAGAAAACCCTCTAAGTTTTCTAAAGATCAAAACTATCACAAAAGAAGAACTCTTAAAAATAGCGGATAACACTATTGGGAGTGAAAAACACGAAGAAATGACTAAAAAAAAAGCTATCGAAGGTGTGGACAGTGATGCACAAGAGCCGTCGGATCTAGCCAATCAACAATCTAGATCTTATTGGCATATCGCAATTGGCGAAGGCAACTGGAGGCTATCGGAGGCTATCAAATGACTGTTGTGACAACGATCAGCACGATCAATAAGGACCATTGATCAAGCATGTAGATCAACAACCCAAGTTGAATCATAATATCGCATCGGCAAACCACAATGGAGCGCTTACCAATGGCCTGGGGCTTATGCGATATGCGATTGCGACAGGTCGCATCACAATATCGAGTCAAAGCATTACATAGGAGTGAGGCTATATGTGTGTGTGTGTGTGTGTGTGTGATGCATTGGTCAGACCCGACGGAATTATGAACCAAATTTAATATATATTGAGTTCCGTAAAATGACATTTTTCTATGTATTTTCACGTTTTTGTTAAATAAACAAAAAGCAAAGGGAATGCGCCGATGTGATGAAACCAGACACGAAAGGGTTTGTAAATGCCATTGCATTATTATTTCAAGTTCGCCATAAAATCATTTTGTGATATTTTTAGTGTTTTAATGTGTTTTTCAAATACAAAGGGAAACCACGAAACGAGCGCGATTTCGGGCGACCGTAGGCGATAAGTGGTTTTGGCCGGGCTCTGCTTGAGCCCATACACTGGCTGCCATGTGGCTAAGCATCAGAGAGAGAAAACAACCCTTTTCGGTGGTTAACCCCCGTACACATGAGCCGCTCGAAATGAATCTCAACTGTTTGATCAAGATCACTCAGATCAACGGTGGAGATGCGATAAGCGATATAAAGGCGGACCCGATAGGAGTATAGAGTGGATTTAAGGATATTTGAAGTCCGATAAATGCCAGTTTGGCGAATTTTCCTTTTTTTTAGTGTATTTCTCTATGTAAACAGAGAATGCTATTTTTGGGGATTTCAAAGGCTCGATGGCCTCTTCCGTTGCAGAACAGGTGGCCACCTTCCCTAAATACATTATGCCATGATTGCTAACGCTTAGAAGGGGATTCGAGTGGACAGAGATCGGGAGCTAGAGAGCCCGAGAAGGGGAAATGAACAGATAGTGCCGATTGGCTTTAAAGCCACAGACTGACAGAGAAAGAGACAAGCAGTGCTTAGACAAAGAGAAGACAAAGACAGAGAGTGATAGAAAGAGTCTGTGTACTCAGAGAGGCTTGAGCGATTCAAGCAAAACTCCTGTTGTTGTATCTATTGTGTTGAGACTCAATTTGAGCTGGCCTTTTGTAAAGCTCTGCTCTTGAAACATAATAGAGAGGTCACCACTGAAGGCTGGACCAGGATACATAGCCCAAGAGTTTTGGGTGAACTCCATATTAAACTTGTTGTGTTTATGTGTGTTTGTCTATTATGTTTCTTTAATTGCTTCATTGTCTATGTTATTCGCAATATTATCGATCCATTGCACTAAGTAATATAGGAAAATCTAGGAACATGAGTCTGTAATACCTTAATAATTGTCTAAGATCTCATTATAACATCATTTCTCAACAACAAAGAAATTTGGACCACATGCATGAGTTAGTGAAACATTCTATTATACACAAAAATGGTATGAAAATTTGATTTTATGCATTGTTTTATGTGAAATATGATATATTATCATTTGCAAATGTTGGCATAACTATATGAACGTTTTTGTTGTTACAATTGAGTGACCAACTTGTCAACTTCAATTATTTTATGAGCATGTTGGTGAAAGAAACTATAGCACTTGGAACATTGCTCAAGTCATTAGCATCCCAATTTCCTCCCCGAGGGTGCTTCCCCATATTGTACAACCAATGGGGATGTATTGTCGCCCACACCTACTGGCTTTTTCCTTCATAAATTAGCCCATGCCTATAAACACCTCCCCAAACCCTTCCCAATTCCCACCCTACCCTTTAACCATCCACCCTTCTCATTATTCCAATCATCCACCCTTAACATTCCAATTTACCCCCCTAAGGTGATCCCTCGCCCTAGGGTTATTCCCATTATCGTATAACTGATGGGGATGTATCATCACCCAAACCCACTACCTTTTTCCTATTTCACTTCCACCATGCCTTTATCCATCACCCTTGAACCATGCCTATATCTATCACCAAGTGCTCCACCATCTACCTAGGAAGGGCAGTCTTCTCCATTGCCTTAGATCTTCATGCTGAGATAAAGGCAATTGAATTTTTGCAACAATATCAATTTGTAAATTCACTTAGGAGTGCCAAGAGTGGCGAGGGTGACTTATACACCCAATTTATAGATCAATCATGAGGTTTTTTTTCCATTATGTCATTAATGGGCATGAACTTCCATTATCTATATTGCTAATGAAGTTCCATTTTGTAGAAAATAAAAAAGTATATCTAAACAAGTTTGGAATACAAATACATGAATTTGAACTTATGTATATGACAATGTCTTCATTGAATTTTAAATTCATGATGTGGATTTGATGTTATATTCTATCAATGTGAAATTAATTTTGATGAATGTAGCTAGAATGGATTTATTCGTTTCAGTTAGAGATTATTAAGTTTGCAAGTTAAGTTACTTTTATTTTATATCTTACTTAATGTTGCATGCATGAACAAACATATCATTACCAAGGAACTTTTCTTAGTTATAATAATAGATGTATCATGTACATTAAGAGAGAATATATATGGATTTAGGTTTATTTTAATTTTGAATTTATCAAAAATAAAACTAAAGTTTTAAAGTACACTATACATGCCTTATAAGAAAATCTGCAAAAATAGATAAAGATTTGAGCCTTTACCACTTCAATACTAACATTTAAAGATGAAACTTTAATTGATAGTGGTGTAAGATTATTTAGTATATATATATATATATATATATATATATATATATATATATATAATATATATATAATATATAACATTCCTTTAATATATCCTAATAAATAGGGCACCAAAATATGTATGGTAAGAATATAAAGAAGTGTGTAAGATTTTTTTTTGAGATGTGGGTCCACCTTAGAGTGGCTCGATTTTTTGCTCACATAGTTTTTTTGAACAGGTAATGTTTACACCGTGAATTTACTTAACAAATAATACCCTATCGCCATATACTAAAAGTTAACTAAATTAACTATAATATATAATTCGTCTCGAAATGACAATTAAAAAGCAAGTTGTCCAAAACCTCTACGTAGGCTCGGTGTCACCTCTACACAGCCTACCACATGCTCAACTCGAAATTGATGATAATCAAACCGTCTTGCTTGTTGTTGACTAGGGAAGTGTCTCTCCTACCTACTAGAAAATCCTCCCAGCTTCTGGAAACTGAAATAACCTCCTCTCCAGCTAAATCAAATTGCCTCTTTGAGGCTCTATGTAGGCCCTACGTTGCCTCTTGGAGAAAATAATTCAACCTCCGATCTTGCCTCTCTGGAATTGGAAAATATTCCTCCCCTCTCTAGCCCCGCGTCTTCTTTAAATTCTTTGAGTTACCTAACCAACTGTTCTAATAGGTCATTACAAATTTTCCCATCCAAACAGAGAGGGAGTCTAGATTCAGAGGGAGATTCCCTATGGAAGTTTCAGACCTTCAGGCTCTATTGAGTTGAAGCAGAGATACTATCGAGATAGTGTGGTCCATTCTATAGAGTTTGTTGCAGTAGTGGACACCATATGGGCTAGTGCCACTGACAACGATGATGGTTACTTCTGTGAAGTGGAAGTACCTCCCTTACTAAGAGGGAGTGTTTATTTGTGTATCTTGGGAGGTACTCCATAACCCTAGGTATTGGGTTTGTAAGAGGATTGACCTCAAAAGGGTTTTGTGGGTGAAGTACCCAAGCATTGTGGTTTTTCACCCAATGTGTGAGTGCAAAACCAAGTGAAAATTTATTTGTTTATTCATTATTGCAAGTGGATCACTCTTAAAGGAGAAGGGTGACCTGAGGCTACAATGAAAGGGTCTTAATCAAATGAAGAAAATAATTTTCCTAACTTAGTTGGGGTTGCAAGAAGAATTGTCAAGTCGGCTAGGCTTGAAGATCACCTATTGAGGGCTAGTTATTGCCTTCATCCTTCCCTTAATCCATTCTCACATTTACAAGGTAAACGTGCTTCCGCCGACTCTTCAACAAAACCAATATGCCTATCTAGAAACATGCATTTTCTCTCAAACAGGTTTTCCTTGGTATCTCCATGATACAATTAAAAAGGAATAATTTGAACATTATGTACAGGAATAATTTTGAATCAATAATTTGGATAATTATGGACTGCAAGCCAAGATGCACATGCATAAATTGAAACAGATTATATATTTTGAGGCTAGAGAAGGCTCTAAAGGGTAACATTAACAATACATAATTTTCATTTGTCTAATGATCATAGTTCTTTTGTTTAAAAAAAAATTATAGTAGATACTCGACAAGATTCTTACCTCAAAAAATTAATATTTGAAGATTAAATTTTTTCATAAATGTTAAGATTAAAATGAAAAAAATTGAAATCCTCACATATTGAATTTGTTTTCAAAATTAGGAGTTTTTATTAATCAAAAAGCTAGATGTACAAAGCTAGTCCTTTTAACTGAGAACGCCATTGCTAACTATCTTAATAGTTGTCACAAAAATATTTGAAGACAAGATTAGAGAACTAGAAAGTCCTATCCTAAGGTCTATTATCTATAAATCCTAAGTTGCTTATAAATTCTAAACTAGGAATTATGCTCAAGATGTTTAATATTTTTTGTATTTTGGTTAAAAAATATAGACATTAGAGATTTAATTTTCCTTCTTATTATTATTTTAATATTTTTCTCCTATTATTTTCATTCATCTTATCATTTTCTTTTCTTTTTTAATAAAATCGGTCCAAATATAATATAGAAATACTTTGTATAACTACCATAAATTATCATCTAATTATTCTTGTTGATATCAAAGACTCTCTAATCATTTTCTTTTCTTTTTTAAATAAAATCAATTAATATGTCACCCACCCTAACTATCACACACTATCATTTAATCATTTTCTATCTTAGAGGCTCTAGTCATTTTTGTTAACTTATCTAATAATTGTTACTTTTCTTACACACAAAGAGTATTAAATAATTCCACAATGATTCCATAAATAGAAATTTCTTTTGTTCACAAGTACAAATTTCTCATACTTAGTAGTGTCATAATATTTTCAAGTTACCTCACCTCATCAAATTTGAATTTACCTAAGTGGATGAGAGTTATTTTATGACAATTGATTTAATACTCGTTGCCACTTTTCTTACATAGAGACCATAGGGACTCAACAATGAAT
>APFE030088284.1:44650-70699 GCA_000404065.3 Pinus taeda
TATATATATACATAAATACAGAGATGTAGCATAAATAAATCTTCATTTCATTAATATGAAAGAACTGAAAGATGTTGTTGTAGCGGCTACAACCACCCTCCAATTTTTTTCCTTAGCTTTGTTTTGGAGCCTCCCTACCAACCATCCTTAACAACATGTCTTGCATTATCCAAGTGTAAATGCTTCAGTTGAGTTTCAATGGCTTACCAACCTATGTTAGTCAACTTGTCTACCTCACACCACATGATGACACTACAGGACTTAGCCATTTTCTTGTTGTGATGCTCACCTAGGAAATTGCGCATTTCTGGAGAGGAACCAACCTTCCCTATGGAAATTGTGCAATCCATCTAGGCTGCCTGTTGGGATCCAAAAATGCGCAATCTAGCTAGGAAACCTTCCCTTTGAAAACTATGCAATGCAGCCCAACACTCAGCGTCATCTAAAAATTTGTTTAATTATGACTGACAGAGAGGGCTTTAGTCCAGAAATTATGCAATGCATGAGGGAAAACCAGACTTGCTCAACCCAAAAACTGTGCAAATGTCAGTCCCAGGCTTACATGTTATTATGTGTGCTCCCAGGCTGACCAGGTCCCTCCAGGAATGAGCAATATTGATTTGCATGCATACGCTGCTTTTTCCTAAAAAAGCAAAAACCATCCCTAGATTTATTAATCCTTTTTTAGTAGCTGGAGGTTACATTTAAAAGTTGTTTTAGAAACCTCCCGACAAGTGTCACTTTTTCTAAATTTGTGGCATGTGCATCATAAGTCTCGATCTTATCAAACTTATGTATTCGATGCTTCAGAGCTCATTCCTCACATCGATCTTGAATCTCTGACATCCCACACCGCATCTTGTAGCATTCGACACATTCAACTCAACTTTTTCTAGGTAAGTCTACTTTTCATGTCTTTTTCTGCTTTTCTGTCACTTTGTGTGAATGTTGTTTGTTTGGTTTTGTTGAATGTTTGTTGTCATTTTCATGCATGTTAGCTTGTAGAATCATTGTTTCAAGTTTTTCATTGATCTCACTGCTCTTGCATGCATGACACTATTCCTGCACTAACGGTCATCGTTTCAACAACTTGCTTCACACACATGCTTGCTTTCCCATTTTATGTGTTGAGATTGTGACAAGATGATGGAGCTTAGTGAAAAGAGTTGCCTTCACTAAGTGGGCCCACAAGCAAATTATGGCGCAAAGTTTATTTTTAGCCTATGTCTATTTTAGACATATGGATCATGTCTATGAGTTGCAGGATGTTGTTTATGGATGATTGGTCAAGTTGGCAAAAATAGATGGACTTCTATTTTTAGACAACAGCGGTGACACTGTCAAGTCTAATTATAGAGCAGTCAAATATTATTAGCTTATAATAATATTTAGACTATAAACTTTATCTTATTCTCTTGGAGCACTTCAGTTTGAGCTACAAATGTGGCACATGCAACTATCAGAAGGAAATACGTTTTCTTTGTGGGTCAGTTGAGTTGTTGCATGCATGACTTCAGTTAGAACTCAATCAGTTGAGTTGGTGGAGTTGATTGTGGAGTTGATGGAGTTGTGTTCAGTTTGACTTGGTTAAACTAGTTGTAATTAGTCTAACTGCAAATAGACTAATGATGAGTTGTTAAACTAATTATTAACTCATAATGCAACTAAAGAATACATCAATTAACTCATTTGCATGTCAGTGCATGTTCAGTTCAGCAGGGACAGGTGTTAGAGGATCATATTGCTATCAGTTGTGACTATAGTTGTGCATGAGGATTTGCACAATCAATGGGATTGAGTTATGCCAATGAGAATTGGCCAATACCAAGTGATTATTGCCTTTGATCACGTGATTCCCAGTGTGAGTGATTTGAGGTAAATACGAGTTTGGTTCAACCATTCTCATCCATTCTCGTGGAGGTATTGAGCAGTGGAGGCAGGCAAGCAGTGGAATAGATTTGGAGATCAGATCTGAGCTGTATTGTGTGTAACAGGTGGAGATAGTGCTGGATACTTGTGAGAAGTATTGATTATTGTAATGTTACATTTTCTCAATCATTAATATACAGATAGTGTGGTGTTTTCAGCTATAAGCTTTCCCCGGGTTACATACTATGTTAATGTGTGCATGCTCTTGGTGTTTTATTGTTATTGATGCTGCTATATTGATGATCAATGTACAGGAACTTATGTATTGTGTATGTATTCCACAATAGTACATGATCAGGATAATCTCCATTGAATATGTGTTTATTATTCAAAATTTCTACATTATGAATCCTTCACTCACTATTTGCATGAATGATCATTCACTCTTGTTTTTACTCAGCTTCACCATGCATTCATACCTTTCATTTTTTCTGTCGCCCGTCGGCGGGTCTGGGATGCCTTGATCTAGACCTTGCCTTGCCCGGTTGGCAATGTACATTTTTGAGAGTGAAGGTTCTACCTTCCTCCCATAAATTGCACAAATATGGCCTAACAGTGGCCTCCAGGCTTGTTTTATAGAATTCTAATAGGCAGTGCCTTGCTAGCCCCAAAAACTATGCAAAATGTAGTTTGGTGGTTTGCAGTCCTTGTTGACTAAAATTGCGCATTGCGTAGTTTCAGTCCTCAACAGGCCAGGCTGGACTTTGCATTGCGTAGTTTCAGTAGTGAGTCAACCTCTTTACATTTTGGACTATGCCTTGCGCAATTTTGGCAGTCAGTCTCCTAGCCTCCCGGTGAAAATTGCATAATCTTCCCAGTCAGTCACCCCGGGTATGTTGCATGTCATTCCTCAAGTTAGTTTTTTTTTTAAACTGACAGATTTCTTTCCATGAGTGTTTTTATGCCTCCAATTATCACATGTGTTCATCCTTCTCTCAACATTAAAGGTACAATGGCCTCCAAGAGAGTAGGGTCAAAGGACACCGTTGAGAGCGCAACTGGAAATGGAGTTGAGAAAGTGTCTATGAGCTTGCCTATCTATGAAGACCCCAAGCCTTTCATAGACAAATATATAAGGATGAAATGGCAGGACATTAATGATACATTCTTAGGCACATTTGAGGAAAATCTGGAAGATTGCAAGGTCTACGCCAACATACACAAGTCTGGCTTGTATTGGATTGCATGCATGTATCCCCCATTTCCATGCACAGACATGATCCACTAGATTGTCTCACATACTAATCCAGAGACAACGGTGTTGAGCAGTGCTAGTGGACCACAACTTGCTACCTTCAAGGTGAAGGATTTTCAGGAGATGTATCACTTTCCACAGCTGGTGATCACAATGGATAAACCCTCCAACAGACCCAACAACAATGCAAACTCAAGAGATATGTTGAAGAGTTGGGTGAGAGAGCCAGCCAAGTTCAGGACAACACCCAACTATTTTTACAAGACGAATATACTGCAGAAGGTTCATGCTTCTTATACGGCCAAGAGAGCACATAAACCTTCCTGCAGAGTTGGGTGATCATGTTGGATCAACTGGCTAGTGAAGGAAGACCTTGCAACTAGTCTGAAATGTTGGTTCTCAAGTTGAAGGAACAGGTAATAGAAGTTTGGTATCCACCCAAGGGTCAGCAAGCAAAGATATACATGTCCAATTACATATTGGATGCAATCTGTTCCCATTAACAGTTCACAGGCTTGGGTTGGGCATGGACACCTTCGAAAACCTCTGTGCACAGTTATTGTATGTTGTTCTTCAAATGCAACTTTCGTGGAGTTATCATACAATTATTAGACCACTTCGTCACCCTGATGTACAGGATGATTTTCGAGTAGGATCCACCTCACATGTCGCAGGCAATGATGGAGGCATTAATTGACATAGCAGATAGGTATGCCTCACCCCTTGGCACCTTCATACGAATGTACATCGCGGAGAAGGTTCCGCGTGTTTTACCAAAGTTTTCCATGGACAAGACCGTCATGCAAGAAGTGTCGCATCACATCTCTACAAGGTTGTCAGCTATACTGCACAGGAAGAAGAAGGCACTTTGGCCCACTCTTCCTTTGTGTATCAGGTTGTATGAGATACAAAATCTCAAGCATTCTGAGGTTGAGATGGAGGAATTCAAAAGATTCACCTTCTGGACCAGAAGTTTCAATCTGTATGACCCACATTGGATCCACGGGGTGTGTCATTGGCCTGAGGAAGACCCATGGAGATACTGTTATCACTTATCCAAGATCAATGAATTGATCATCATAGTTGTAGAGTGGTTAGCAAAGCAGAGGGAAGCAACATCTCAGAGGACAACACCATCAGCAAGAGCAGAGAGTAGCATATCTTGACGTGACAAAGGCAAGAGGAAGGTTGGTGACATCGAAGAGGCAGATAAAAGCTGCAAGTTCAAAGTAGATCCACTTGTGTTGAAAGCAGCTTTGGAGATTGAGGCTAAGAAGTGACATCGTGATAGGAGGATCACGTAAAAGAAAAGAGAGAAATAGAGGATGGAGGAAACAAAAAAGGAGTTGCAAGAGTTCAAGCGGAAACTCAGGGAAGAACAAGAGTTGCGCAGAAGAGAGAAGGAAGCGCAATAGGAATATGTACAACATGAGGTGAAACATGCATAGATTGATGAAAATGCACCCATACAGGTTATAGACTCATCCAAGTAGCTGGCACAGAGTAGACAAGGTGAGAAGTCGCAGGAGCAGGACTTAGCTCAAGAAATTGAACAGTTGCTAGAGCAGATGGACACGAATATGGTTCAACCAGAGTCATATCAGGATATTGACCTCATGCCTTGGAACTAAGAGGTCAGCCACCGGGTCCACCAGATCCAGAAACAGAGCAAGTCCCAAGTGATCAAGGAGACATAAAGATCCTTGAAGAAAATCTGGAAGTGGAGATGAACAACTCATCTTTCGATGAGTCACAACATAGAGTTGTGCAGGCATGCGGAGTTCCTACTTCGAATGTCCATATATCGCCTGCGTAGTTTGAAGAATGAGTGATCGTATCTGATGTGCGCAAGCATCTAGCGGCATTGGCCGATGCTACCAAAGAATATGTCAAAGCCACCAGCTCGAGTGTTAGATTCTTGATAGATGAGCACGAGTGTATATTGAAGAGTGTCAATAGTAGAATATAACATTCATGTAGTAGGTGAAGAGTCATGAGGGTAGGTGAAGAGTCACAAAGTGGAATGTCAAGGGTCACCCCACCCTTTGCTATTTATAGAACCTCATAACTCATTGTACAAGATTTTGGGAGCCAAGCTTCCTATAGGTGTATCTTAGAGAAATCTTGGAGTGCATTGTAACAAGCCTTGGCTTCTCCACAGTGTAGAGCTAGTATATCCCTTTGGAGGAGTAGGCGGCAGTGACTGTAACGTTTCGTTGTTGGGACTAGTGGTTGGACATGGTTTTATGTATGATTTGATATTTCACTCTCTTTTAATATAATAGAGCCAACCCATTTCATGCATATATTGTTATTGTAGTTAAACTATCTTGGTTACACTAATGATATATGTAATTGTTATTTACGTATGTATGTATGGACCATTCTATATATGTGTGTATGAATCTTATCAAAATGTGATGTTGGTATATCCATCACTTTGGATCATCGATTATCCTGATTTCCAACTTGTGATGTATTTCTGCTCGTGTGTTCCCTTTCAAGCTACGTGTTATCACAGGTTTCTAAGGGGTGCACTCATCCCCCTGTTCCATGTGTTAGAGCCTTTCATGCACCTTCCTTGACTTGCTGCAAATGTCACACCCTTGCTACCAATAACGACATCTTACTTACCTTTGTGTGAAATTGCAGTCAAGGTGATACAATACTACCCCACTGCTAGGACTCCTACACCAAAGGGTCTGAGGTCTAGTTGATACTTATTATCGGGGAGATCCCCTGACATGTTGGTGGGTCCAACACTGTCAACATTTCTGGTGCTAGAAGGAGGGCCAGATGACAAGCTAAGTCCTCACATCATGTTTTGAATCTTCACACATCTGTCATGGATATCATTAGATTCCTCCCTCTGCAATGTTTGTTTAATGCTCAACTAGCCAACATCACGAGGGATTTTCATGATCTCTTGTTGGAATTCACGTACAATGGTGAAGGAAAAGTTTCCTGGCCTGAGCAATTACACAACTTCCTTGTATTCTTGGATTATACAGATGAGTTCGAAGAAGTAGAGGTCAACTTGTTGCTTTCACACACACTTCGTGAATCCCCGGAATGGTGGTGCCGCAACTTGCCTCACGATTGTGTGCACTCACTTAAGTAATTATGTGATCTAATTGAATCTACTTTCCATTATTTTGATCTTGAACCTCTTGACAAAAAAATGTTAAAACAACGGAAGACTCCACATGGATTTCCTATGAATTTTTGGTAGTGCTTCTATGTACTTCAGTTTGAAGCTCCGAAAAACCAGATGAAATTCCAATATATTGGGATAGATACAAATATTTCCTTCATAAATCATTCTATCCCAAAATGAATTCAAATTTCAAACCCCTCTCAACATACTTTGGTGATGGAGCTACGCAATCAAAAGCGGACACAGTCGCTGTCACAAGTGACTATCCGCCTTCCCCTCATCAAACAGCCCCACCACCAAAGAGTGATGTGGGAGAACATGCACACTCGTCTGTTCAACTGTCACATCCTCCCATCATCACTTCTCTTAATTTTCGTGCAGATTTGGTTGTGAACCCCATGGTTTGTCACATGTATTTGTTACCTCAACCTTCGTCTTCACATTATGTTGATCCTCTAGATTGTTCTATCTTGTGTTCTTCCATTTCAAACTCTACACCAATTGTGAATGAGGATCAATCCACCGACGGATGTTGGTGTTTCTCAACCGATCTGCACTGTCATTTATGATGAGTATGACTGGGAACCAAACATCAACCTGCGACGAAGGATGATCTCCTTCTATCCGCGCCTCCTCCATTTTTTCCTGACATCTTTGGTGATTCTGCTATCTCTGATTTTCCTTGTGTAAATCCTTCCACGGATGCACCTACTGTTGATCATTCGCAGAACACCCCTGATGTCAATCTATCATTCGAGAATGGAGAGGACAAATTATTCATTGAAAATCCACTTGATTTTTCATCTACCTTTTCCAGAAACATAGATGATGAACATTCTTTCTTCTCATCTACCCCTCTGTTTCATTTATCTGATCGTGAGGATGTCGATGAAATCATTGATTTTTTCTAATCGTCATTGTCGTGATCCATTTACTCCTGTATTCGATCAAGGCAATGATTTTATCTCTCTTGATATTTCAAAGCCACTTGTTTATGATGATCTATATGTCGATGAAGTCGAAACCCCGCAGGTTGTCAAGGCACTTCAACCTAAGTTGATGGTTATGTCAGTCCCTCATTGTCTTGAAGTTGGTTTCACTTCTGATAAGGAAATTGTTGAAACACCCAAGGCTCCTCATCACTCATCTGTATGAATTGAAGATTAATCTAACACACATATTTCACTTCCTCCACTCGAACTACATGATCCCATCGCTCATGCATTGGAGGAATATTACACATCAAGCACACTTGCGTGACGTATGTTGTATATATTTCTCATGTTTGCTTTCATGTCACAGTAAAGAGAATGCATATGCTTAACATCCGCATATATTGTAGCATAACACCATGGCAAGTCCAGAGAGTGCATGTCATGCATGCTTAACATCTGCATATAGTGTAGCACAACACCATGGCAAGTCCACAGAGTGTCTGTCATGCGCTTTCACATTTTATAATCTTGGAGTGTGTTTGTCTTCATTGTTATATCTTTCATGTCTACTAGTTCACTTGACTGTGTTGTTCGCTAACCACACCCTCACGAACATGGGTCAATCAGTGCATCGGTGCCTTTATTGGAAGTATCACCTTATGTGAGAAGACCCATGCATCGTTATCTTAGGAATAGGAGTAGTGTTTGCTTTTATCTTGTTTGTTTGCATGCATGTTTCCTTTCTTGCTTTGTTGTTTATTTGCCTACCTGATTGCTTTTCTTGCTTTTCTTTTGCATTTTCTTCTGCTATTTGCTTTGTTAGTTTTTTTTCTTTTTTATATTTGTAGGTTAAGCTTCATCTGAAATTGTGCGTGACTCTTGAAACAAGCAGTGTAAAGTACAAGAGGACTTGTACAACTATAATTGCTTAGTTATCTGTTGTCTGGTGTCTGTATGTAGAACTTATTGTCTTTAGTCAATGATACACCAATGGAAAATATGTTATGTTCAAAGTGAACCTTGGTGAAACACAACGCTTGCACACTAACTAGTATCACCTACTTTAGTTAGTTGTTTTGGGTTAACCCTTGTCAAATCAGTCAAGTAGAGTAAGGTTAGGGGGAAAACCTTAACAAGTATGTCATAGGTATATACAAAATACTTCTCTGAATGAACAACCTCTTCTGCTCTCAATAAGTTAGGATCCCTCTTCCACCTTTGAAATAAATTAGTGCTATGCACAATTCTTGAAAAATGAAAAATGTGAAAAATTTTGAAAAAATGAAAAATGAATAAGGGGAAAAAAATGGAAAGGCTCCCTCTGTTGATAGGTGATGTAGGTAACTCCCCCAGGGTATTGACCAGGCTCGTTGGCAGCAAAGCGATGCTTGTGCTCCTGCGTGACTCCAACGGGGTACTATCTAGGCCTACTGGTAGCAGATAAATACCAGAGATGAACTTAAACTCTATCTGTCATATTTCTTGTGTACCAATATATCCCCCATCCCTAATTGAAACAACTATGTTGACTTGGATTGGAATGTGTGCTGATCGACCAAGAGCATGGTAGGTGCTACATCTTCCAATCAAGCTAGCGGGGAAACCAAGATGATCTAAGAATCAGACAATACCTCCAAAGGAGTTAGACTTTCTTTTCACAAAACAAGGTCCACTCGGAGAGCTCGAGTTCTACTAGTGTGTCACCAAGTGTTGTTGCATCTACAACCACCCTCCAAAATTTTTCCTTAGCTTTGTTTTGGAGCCTCCCTACCAACCATCCTTAGCAACATATCTTGCACTATTCAAGTAAAAATTCATCAGTTTAGTTTCATTGGCTTACCAGCCTGTGTTGGTCAACTTGTTCGCCTCCCACTATTGGCTAACACTCCGAGACTTAGCCATTTTCTGGTTGTGATACTCACCTTGGAAATTGCGCAATTCTGGAGGGGAACCAACCTTCCTTATGGAAATTGCACAATCCATCTGGGCTGCCTCCTGGGCTCTAGAAATGTGCAATCCATCCAGGAAGCCTTCCCCCTGAAAAATGTGCAATGTAGCCCAACACTGGGCTTCATCTAAAAATTTATGCAATTTTGACTGACAACCAAGGCTTCAGTCCATAAATTGCGCAATGCATGAGGGACAACCAGACTTGATCAGGCCAGAAACTACGCAAATTTCAATCCCAGGCTTACAGGCTGTTACATGTGCTCCCAGGTTGACCAATTCCCTCTAAGACCGAGCAATCTTGATTTTCATGCATAGGATTCTTTTTCCCGAAAAATAAAAAAGCATCCCTAGATTTTAGGGATCCATTTTTAGCAACTGGAGGTTACATGCAAAATTCATTTTAGAAACGTTCCACCAATTTTCGCTTTTCCTAGATTTGTGGCATGTGCATCATAAGCCTAGATCTTCTCAAACTTATTTATTTGATGCTTCAGAGCTCATTCCTCAAATCGATCTTGGAGGTCTAACATCCCACATCACATCTAGGAGCATTCGGAAAATTTAACTTAGATTTTTCTGGTTATGTCTACTTTTCATGTCCGTTGCTGATTTTCCGTCGCTTTTTGTATTTCACTTTGTGTGAATGTTGTTTACTTGGTTTTGTTGAACACTTGCTGTCATTTTAATGCATGTTATCTTGTAGAAGCAATGTTTCAAATTTTTCATTACATCTCACTATTGTCACATGCATGACACTGTTCCTGCACCGATGGTCGTCATTGCAGTGGCTCGCTTCACACACTTGCTTGTTTTCTTGTTTTCTGAATCCTACACTCATTGTTTGCATGCATGATCATTCAATCTATTTTTCACTCAGATTCGCCATGTATTCAGACCTTTCATGTTTTTAGTTGCCCGTCGACGAGTGTGGGTTTTGTTGTCTTGGACCTTGCCTTGCTCGGTTGGCAATGCACATTTTAGAGAGTGAAGGCTTTGACTTCCTCCCAGAAATTACACAATTCTGGCCCAACACTGGTCTCTAGGTTTGCTCTGCACAATTATGAGAGACAGTGCCTTGCTAGTCGCAGAAACTCCGCAAATGTAGTTTGCTGGTTTGCAATCCTTGTTGACTGAAACTTCGCATTGACAGGCCAGGCTAGACTGTACATTACACAGTTTGAACAGTCAGTCAACCTCCTGATAGCCCAAACTGTGCCTTGCGCAATTTTGGCAGTCGACCTCCTAGTCAATTTTGGTTGTTATGATAAGTCTTGATAGGTTACATGGCCGTGCTAGGTGTACGGAAAAACTAATGATAGGCTATGGCAAGGTTTTATCACATGCCATAACAAGTTTGGTAAAACTTTGGAAACATAATTGATTAAAGTTCGAATAGAAGTTCAAGCTCTAATTAATCATTGCCATGACGAAAGTATCCTACTTAATAGTGATTTGGAGCGGAAAATGGTTGAAACTAAATAGAAATGTCAATAATTAGAGAAAAGAGAAGCTCAAAATGGTTTTAAAATATTTTAGATGTTTTAGAAATCAGGTGACAGGAAGAGCTCTATAACAGTTATATCAGTTGAGTAGGTTAACTGTTAATTGCATGCAGGAATTGTATACAACAATAATAGTAAGAATTATGCAAGGCGATTATATGTAGGAGTACATACAAAAATTGTGCATAGCGATGGTATATAACCTTGGCATGTAGGAACAATTATTCTTGCTTGAGGCACAACAATGCAATCATGGCATGACTTTTTTATCATTGCCACATTACAAGAACAATTCAAATTATGTTGTGTATTTAGCTTAATGTGTGCATGCATATGAGTGATGTTGTTCTTTTTGACCTCATAAACATGTGTATATAAATCAAGGTTAATTGTTTCTGATGTTAATTCTATTTTTGATGTCCTATAGGTGTAATGTTGGTCGTACTATAAGTACACACTCGTCAACATAGGGAATGGACCTCCAAAACTTGATGGTGTGTGGTTGGAAACGAACTTGTGGAGAATGCTCCAATCTGATGAAATCATGTGTATGAACATTGAATTGAAAATACAGAGTGGGATCTCAAGTCATTTTGCATAAACAAAATCAGATTGTGGATATATCATGCACTGAGGACAAATAAAACAAGGGGGGGTGGTGGGAATGTTATACCTTTGTCGTTCATAATCTAATTAAATATTATTATTTAGGCTAGTGACCCTGAATGATATTACAAGGCCTGCGTGCCCTTGTAATAATGTTAAATATATTGTGGGGCCAACATGCTTAGATATTTATAAGTCTGTAAAGGTTGTTGGACCAAAGATCTTGAACTTCTAGTTAATGCAATTAAGCATATTAACAATAAAATAAGGCTAGATGTGGAGCACACTCCAAAAAACGATTAGGGGGGGCACAACTCTAGAGAAAAGGCAACATTTGTGTTATTTTGGTGAAAGGTGTGCCCCGAGGCCCACGTGACTCTAGTGAGTGCCACTTGGCTAGTTAGGGCCATGCAGTTATAAAAGGTTAAGTTTCACTTATAAATTCTTTCATCTAGTGAGGTTTGGATGAGGGAAAAATGTAGCCTTGCTAAGTGATTTGGTGAGTTCTAGGTTGGACTCTAGAACTGGTTGAGGTGTGGTTATTAAGTTAACCATGCCAAATTGGTTGCATCTAATTATGTTGTGAGCCCCTATGTTGGCTATAGGGAGCGTATTGCTTCGAGGGCGTTTTGGCCCTATTATGGCCTAGTTCCATGGAGTTCTAGTGGCAAATCAACATCGGTTTGTCTTCTATAAGGGTCCCTAGAGCCCTGAAGCAACATGTTTGCTGGGTTGGAATGTTGGTAGTTAGCCTGGAGGGTTCCTGGAGCCCTAAAGAAACATGGTTGTTTGGTTGGAACCTTGGCCATGGATGTATGGATTTTTTAGTTATTCTAGCTAATGGAGTTGTCACATCATCTCTAGGGTGTTTTGTGGTTGTGTTTATGAGCCACATAGCCTACGAGTGGTCTACGGATGGGAGGAATGCGGAGAGCCTGCATCCATTCAGTATCTTTCTATACATATAAGTATCTATGATTTTCATGTACCAGATTATATGTTTGTGATGGATATTACTTAACTAAAATAGGGAAAAACCCTAAATCTAAGGTTTTGTGGTTAAATTCCTATCAATAAATGATAATTATGTTGTGCATACTTTTATTTTTATATATGTCATGTGTTATGTGCTCTGTTATGTTTTATGAGTAATTTCATATGATTTTAAATGCTCTCATGGCAAACCTTGACTCCAAAAATTACGATATTTCTATATCTTGCATCTGTATTAGTTTGTTGAGCCTTATAAATTACAGGTTTTGATTATGTAATCCTATATGGGGTTTCACTTAATTTGTTGAATGGTTCAATTTCTCATTCATGATAATGTGTGTTTAGCCAATGATTTATTATCATGCTATGGTATGTTATTACTGTCGTGGATGGTGTAAAATGTTATATGGCCTAATGTACTGCAATGAATATTTAATTTAATTTCTAGGTTGGAAGAAACAAATTAAAACATTGTCGTAGTATTTAATGATATTTTTGCAATATTGTTGATTGGTGTTTCTTAGCTAGGGGTCGGGGACATTAGACCTTTGATACTTATGATCCTTGATATAAAACCTACACCTACTCAATCCTTCAATGGGTTTATTATCTCAACATGAATCATCACTATGCAAAGACTGTAGATACTCAATATAGAATATTAACACAAGACTATTGAGATAAAAAAAACAATGAACAAAGAGTATAACTCAACCTTTAGCGTAGATTACACAAAACTAGACAATTACACGAGGTTCATAATTTTTTTATATGGAGCCATATAACTACACATGATGTGGTGATTTCTCTTGTCCTATTCAATTCATCCCCTCCTTTTCTCTAGCCAACCCTCTATATAGTATTTAGTTAGCATAATATCTCAATTGTAAAATAGAGGTTGTTTACCAACAACCGTCTCATATCTTTTATACATTTGTCTCTCTTCTAGAAACTAACGTCATCACCTCCTAATATTTTTTTTTAATTTTCCCTTAAGGACACTTCAACATAACCTTCTAGCACAAATTATCATAAATTAAAATATCACAATTTAAAGGAAAAAAGAAAAGTGGAACCATTCCCTTTGGTGAAATAATTTTTTTCCTAAAATGCTTCTGAATCATGTTTGGATATTTAAATATTTTTTTAATTTAAATATTTTATTTATATTATGTTTTATTTTATTTTTTTGTAAGTCAAATTTCTATTCATAGTTTCAGAAGGAAATACATTAGAGGAAAAACACAATTACTCTCACCCCGACCAAGTTTATTGACTACCTCTGAAAGCATATGACAATCAAACAAAAAAACAAAGAGAGACACAACCTTCAATTTCAAAGGCCATAGACCACAATAAAAAAACATAACATATAAAACACCTATATCCATGATAGTCATCAAAGGTAACGGAGGTCGGGTTGTCCAGAGTTGCACAAGGAGGTGGCAGAGGAAGAAAGGAGCATTGGACATGCTCCTCGAAATGGGCCATCCAAACATCTAGTTTCTCGACCTTCTTTGACAAAAACTTATGGTGGCGCGAGACCACCACAACACACTCCCAGGTATGACATTAAAAATAATGCATTTTTCAGAGTTGCTATCAATTTGGCGTGATCCTTGTGTCTAAACCACTCTATATTCTCTAGACAATACATAATTGATTGAACCACATCTTGGTAGTGCTCCAGGAAACAGCCTTGTCACTGAATGCGTCCACCCTAACGCACTAACACACAACACCCAGAACCACCAAAATGAATCAAACACCCTTGCTACAGAACGGGTAGAACGAGGCGACCCCGACTCATAGCTGAGCCCTTGCGTATGCTACCTCGAGATGATGACCCCGCGCATCAAGAAAACCCTAACCGACCACCACCTCTGCCTCTTGAAGCCGTGTGACTTGAACCCTCTTCACTTAGACCTTCCAGACTCCCTCCACTACTACTAAACACTATCTGAAGCTAAGGCTAAGATTTAGTCATGTGTGGCATGCCCGAATGCGGCACCTAGGCTAAGAACTACCTTGAGCGAGAAATCGGTCGTATGCTTGAAACATCGACACCACCTAATCGAGACGAAGACCACCCTTCCAATAGATCCAAAACAATCCTTGTATGGGTCAAGACCACCAGCTCCAACTAAACCTCCTCTCCCTCCTGCGCGGGCACCCACAACTTACAAAGTTATTTCCCACCTCAAACTGGTAGCATACAACCCCCCTGAATTGACCCCCCACAATTATAGCAAATGAAAACCCGCATCAGGCTCACCAATGGCACCACCTAGCATCCCAGGACATTGTGAATTGGCTGGGGAGGCGCACTTCAATAATCTCGCTCCAGTAAAGGAAAATTCGCAACCAGCACGGACTGAAACCGCACCAAACAAACTAAAAGCCACAAAAAACCACCCCTATCAGATGGACATAAACTATGTTCCTTGTAGACTTTCTCTTTCCAAGCCTAATTTAGAAATTGATAACTACCCACACCCACCAGCAGGGGAGAAACCTTCTACGACAATGCCGATCCCTCAACCGACCTAGAGCACCTTCCTCTTCTCCCACCATTCCACACATAGGCTCTAAAGCTCTCTCTGCTACAGAATGAGCATTGAACAGCCTCGTGAACCTCCATAACGTTAATGTGCTCACCACCCTTTGCAAGACCCAATGTGACGTGAGGTTTCCCACAGTGGTATTTACTTTCTATCATATTCAAGATAATATGGGAGGGTCGTGAGGCGAGCTCGCCATCCTATTTCCATGTGCTTACCATAAGCGCCCACGTGTTCCCTTGAGAACATCCTCCTCTCTGTTCCTCACCCCCATCAGGGAGGCCTCCTCTGAGGCAATGAACCTGCTCAGATCTTCCATGGATGTATCTTACATGGAGCAGGGCTAGTCCCTAATGACTTCCTAGTCCTGATGATCGCAACCCCAATTAGCAAGCTTTGCCGCCGCCTTATTTCCTTCTCGGTCAGCATGCTCTGTAATTACATATTCAAAAGAAGCGATCCTTGAGATAATATGTTCACCGATGAGTTCCAACCACCAAATATTAATCACCCGATTTAGAGGGGACCCATTTATCAATTTTTGTAGCATGGCGATCACTATTTGAGAGTCCCCTATGACCTGTAGCTTAGCCACCCCCAGATCCTCTGGAACTTGTAGTCCTTTTTCGAGTGCCAGAAACTCTGCCACATTATTAGTGGTTCTCTTGCATTAGGTTGCATAATTTTCATAGCTTTCTCTTTATCGTTCCAAAGTATTTCCCCTAGGCCTATTAGACTCAGGTTTCCCTTGGAGGATCCTTCAAATTTCAGTTTGAAGATTCCCCGTGATGGGCTACTGAAAACATTTGGGGAGCAAGCTTTAAGAGCACTAGGCATGCTAGCCTAGGGATGGAGAGGACCAGATTGAGGTCGAGCGTGATTAATATTTCCTATTCCCTATATGCCACATTCCAATCTTCATATGACCAATGAGATATTAAAATAGTTTCTTTAATATTACTCATCACCATTTCCAAATCTGGTCAGTCTGGATGTTCTCTGAATGGAATGTTGCTCTGTTCCTTGATTTCCAATTGTTCCAAAGAAAAAATCCTTGTGATGTGCACTATGTTTTGTTGGCAATGGGGCTCTGGAAGAGCGTCCATTGCCACTACTCTAAATATTCCTTTAAGATATTGTCCGACCGATCGCTTCCTCTAAATAATGTAGCATGCTAGTCCCAAATTTCTTGTGCTTTAGAACAAAAGTTTAGTAAGTGATCAACGTATTCCTCCTCCCTAGTGCACAAGGGGCAACAAGAGGGGCCATAGAATCCTTTTTTCCTAATTTTATCCCATGTGATGAGCTTACCATGCTGGATAAGCCAAATAAAAAAACGAATGTTGGGCCACAACTTTGAGTAACATATTCTTTTCCATAATGGGCCAAGAACCTAGTCAGAAGAAGTGGTAAGAATCGAATAAGCTTATTTAAGAGAGAACAAACCTTTTGGGAGGTTACCCCAACGAAGTTTTTCTTGTTCACCATTGTTCAGAGTGGGGCGCTGTCACAGGATTAGGGTGAGGGCTTCCCAATCCAGAGGCAGATCCCGAACTAGCCAAAGATCTGAAGGTTTTGAAACTCTCCACTTCGGCCATTCAATGGAGTCTTGCCAAAATTCTCTAACCTTTTCCATGCCGAGATGAGTGGTGAAGGCTTGAATTACTTGTAGACTATCATCCAAACTGAGTTTGGGGTGCTGCATCCATGCATCCTCCCAAAATTTAGCTTTGCTTCCATTTCTTATCTCCTAGAAGCTATGGCCTTGAATCAAAGCTCAATTGTATTTTTCCCTATTCTAGATTGAGGATTCACTCAACAGGTTATTATGGGATTCTAGGGTCTCCTACCAACCATCCATGCCATATTTAGATGACCACACCTCCTTCCAAATATCTTTCCCACCTTGTAGCCATTGCCACCAGAATTTAGCAGTGAGGGATTGAGACAAAATGTTTGGGTCCTTCAAACCAAGACCATCATATACCTTTGGTTTACATAATTTGTCCCATGCAACCAGGGCCCATTTTTTACCTATCTGTGGACCTGACCATAGGAAGCTCTGAAATTTTCCTATGAGATCTTTGTACATGCTATGGTGGGCTAGAAGGGCTGAGAGCTGGTAAATCAGGATGCTTTGTAGAACAAATTTTAGGAGGACTAATCATCCTGGAGATTTTAAAACTTGAAAGGTCTAGATGGACAGTTTCCAGTCAATACGACTTAGTAGGTCCTTCTAGTGCAATAATTTCAAGGAATTAGCCACCAAGGGGACACTGAGATAAGTGCTTGGAAGAGATCCAATTCTAAAGCCAAGAGTTCAAGGTAGAAGTTCTAAACTCGAGGGTGAGTATTGAAGAAGAACATATCGTATTTCTCAATATTAATCAGTATTTCATATGCTTCTTGAAAGTCCTCTAGGATGGATCCGAATTCTCATGCTTCACTGAGGGTGGGCTTTCCAAAAAACATGTTGTCATCTACGAATTGCTGATGAGTGATGGTAGGTGCTATCTGGGTGAGTTTTAGCCCATGAAGGGATCTATTTTCCACCACCACCTTTATAAGCTTGCTCAATCCTTCTGCATAAATGATGAAAAGGAAGGGTCATATAGGATCCCACTGACTCAGACATCTATATCTCTTGAAGGTGCACGAGGGAGCCCCATTTACAAGAATGGAGTAGAAAGGGGTTCCAACCATAGATTTGATCCAGCTATTCCACATGGATGAAAATCTGAACACTTACATGACTACCAAAAGACAGTTCTAGTTCAGACGGTCATAATATTTTGAAATATCTAGTTTAACCAACATACCTAGGGGTTTTGAATTAGATAATGAGTGAAATTATTCGTATGCAACTAGGGTACCATCCATCATCTAATGACATTCCACAAAACCGGATTGCTCTGGTCCTATGAACCTGTTCAGGAGGGGCTTCAATCGTCAAAGCATGATAACTAAGATAATTGTATAGATCACGTTACATAGGGAAATGGGCCAGAATTCACTTGGGTCCAAGGCCTCACCTTTATTCGGGATTAGTGTAAGAAAGGTTTCATTAAGTCCCGACCAGAGCTTCTAAAAGTGGCGAGAATCTTCTACCAACACATGAATTTCCGGCCCGAGGAAGTGTCATCCTGCTTTGAAGAACTCAAAGGTGAACCCATCTGGGCCTGGAGCTTTGTTTGATGGGAGAGCGCAAACAACTTCCTCCACTTCTGCATATGAGACCATTCATATGAGGGCCTCATTATGATCCTTTGAGATTATATTTGAGATACACTGCTTGATGTGATCAATGGAATCACTTCTATCTACATCTAACTCCGTGAACAATTGTTGGAAGTACCCAACCAACTCATCTGTTATCTCCTCATGCTGTACAAGTCACCTTCCATTAGGTACATTAAGAGAAAAGATCTAGTTAAATTGCCTATGTTTTATCATGATTCTATGGAAGAATTTTTTGTTGCCCTCCCCCTCTTTAAGCCTTGGACCCTGAATTTTTGCCTCCAAAGTATTTCGTTTTGTTTTCTTTGTTGCTCAAGGTCTTTTAGAACCACCCCCTCCTGGGTGGCCAAGTCCTTCAAGTTTCCTTCCTAAATGATCTATTGTTGGATTTCTCACATGTTTTTTTCCAACCTTGCTTTCTCCTAATGGATGTTGTTGAAGTCCTTGTGACTCCACTCTTTGATTTTCCCTTTCAGTTCCTTTATTTTGAGTTGGAAGCTTTCCATTAAGTTCCTACCCCTGACTTTGATTTCTTTCCACTAGGCTTCCATTTTGGCCAAGAAGTCCAACCTTTCTAGCCAGAAGGACTCAAATCGAAAGGGTGATTTCTTGGGGCCATCCGCAAATTGATCTCTAAATGGACTAGCCAATGATCTGAACTCAGACATGGAAGGATCGAGGCTTGAAAATAGATATCCCGATGAGGGATATTATCATATATAAGAAAGCGATCCAAGCATGAAGCAATCTGATGCTTCCCTCCCCACTGGTTGTTCCATGTGTAGGAACTGTTCACAAAGTCTGCATCCTCCACACCCAGATCTTGGATTTTCTCCTGGAAAGATAGGGAGATTGGGGCCAATCATCTAACTCCTCATTTATTTTCTCCCATGTCGCTGATCAAGTTGAAGTCCCCCACTATAATCCAGTTGGCGCAATCCAATAGGTCCTTTAGGCACCTCAAATTTCTTAAGAAACTCGTCTTTTCCCTAGACAAAGTCAGGCCATAGACCCTAGTAAGCCATATTTGTTCCACTAAACCAATGCATTGAAACTCACTTGAGAGGGTATTGTGGGAGGCTGTCCAAGATTGGAAGGAAATGATTTTGGAATCCCAAAGGATTCCCAACCCATCTGCACAACCCCTCGCATTTAGTGCCACACATTTTGATGAGGGCCAACTTTTACGAGCTATTTCGTTAATCTTGTCCCTGATTACTTTTGTTTCCTGGGGAAATATGATGTCCAATTTATCTTTTTGGATCCAATATTTCAAGTACCTCAACTTATTCTTGGATTTTAGGCCTCTCATGTTCCTAGAGACTAAATTCATTTAGGAATGGACAGGGTAGAGCATTCGTAGTACTCTGCCAGGAAATTGGCTTGTCCTAAGGTGAACAAGATCATCCCTACTTCCCAGATAACCTCACTAGTGGGTCACCGCCCTTTCTTCCTAGAGTTCAATCTCGGTTCCATCCTTATGCTGGATGTATCACCATCCATGATTGCAAGGGCCGATTGAGGGGGGAGGGTTCTAGTTCAGATTGGTGCTCCTCCTAACCCTTATAGATTTGGTGAAACTGGTCTACCTGGTCTTGGGGGATTTCAACTAATCCATCCTTAGCCCAACTGCAAAGGTAGGGTACCATTACTTGTTCATCAGATTTGAGTTGTTCCAATTTTACATCATGTTCCAAGGCAGGTTGAACTTGGGTGAGTACCTTCTATATTTCTTTCTTGCTGGTTGTGCACTCGAGGATTTTTGTTTGCTTAGACGCTTTTTCTTAGGGTTTTCTGGGCCGATCTCATATTGCCATCAGTTAGGATTGATTTGAAGGAGGGGTTCGATCCCCGTCCCCTAGGAAGGCCTGACATGGGAGTGCCCAGTGAGAGGGTTGTGTCGGGGACAATAGCGGAGACATGTTTGGATTGAATACTGAGTATTGTAGAGTGCATGTGACATATTTGGGCCCTAGCACTGCAAAACCCTAGTGCAACAAAACCCTAGACCTTGACATGAATAATATTATGTTTTATTTAGATACAAATAAGATGTGTTATAAATTTTAAATTTATGTTTTTGTGAATAATATTATTATATAAATTTGATTTAATATTGGATAGAAAATAGTGCAATAGTACATTTGAATTAGGATTTGGATTTTTCAAAGTTTTAAACTAGTTAGATATTCAAAAATATATTTCATGTAATGAAAAAAAATAAACTCACTAATTGAAAATAAAGATCTCAATAATAATTTTATCCATCAATTTTAATGAAAAAACAAAAATATTAAAAAACTATTTTTTTTTCTATGTTAAAAATTAATGATAAAACAAAATATCAATTAGATTTATCTTACGTAGTTAAAAAGAAATATTATAATACTCTTGAGCCACTAATTGGCATGTTGCATATTAGGTTTATGAGCATATTACTATAATGGCTTCTGACTTTGTTATATGGTTTTGAACCCTTAAAAATAGGTTAATATAATATTTCTATTTGATGTGGTATTGGATGAAGTTAAAGTTGTGTTAGTCTAAGTCGCATGAGAGATTTGGAGAATAGATTTGATTTGGCTCCGGATGGAGTAAAAATTATATTGGTCTAAATTATAGGAACATGTTTATTTATAAAATTTATTTATAGAATTGGATAAATTTGAAAATTATATTAAATTTAAAAATTTAGATTTATTTTTATTTATATTACATTTAATTTAAACATTATAATATTTCAGAATAAATTATCTTTTTCCTTAATTTAAATATTGTGTTTAAAAAAAAAAAAAAAAATTTATAAATTTTGAAAAAATTCATAATTCAGTGAATAAAATTAAATAAATAAATTATTAATTAAAATACAAATTTAAAATATATATATATATATATATGATTAGGATACCTTAAGCCATATTCTTAAAGTGGTTAAGAAAGTATAATTATGTGAAATCCAAACATAAAAACTTTAATTACTTCTAATTTAACTTTACTAATAGTAAAAGGAAAAAGTGTTTTACTTGCTAACGAAGGCTAGAGAACTTAGCCTTTTTTTGCAAATATTCTTAAAAGAATTTAATTCAATTTATATTATTTGTTAATATTTTATAAAATTAAAATTAAAATATTTGTATCAGTTTGTTAATTGAGTTTATTTTAATACTCGGGAAGGATATGTTTCTTTTATACAATTCATTTTTTTAATTTACTGTTGAACGGTATTAATATTATTGTATAATGGATGAATTTATTTTGTTTTGAATATATTGTTTATGAATTAAGTCTTTTTTTTGTTAAATGATGTTTAGTTATATATAGAGTAAAATTAGGATTTTTTTCCTTAGCATTATTGTCCTACATTTTTCTTTATAATATTGAATTTTTTATGTTGAAATATAGGTTTTCGGGTTTGCTATTCCTATAACTTGTTGTTGTTATTGTTTTTTCTTTTTTCTTAAGATAAAAAATTTAGGAGTTAGCTAACTTAAGCATTCTCCACTAAAATTGTTTATTAAACCCTTATCTTAAGAAGATAAAGAATTTAAAGCCCACGGAGTTTTAGATTAGTAGTGATTGGTTTCACAGTTAAGGGACTCCTTGTGATAGGTCACTGGTTCAAATCCCCCATGGGTGTTGACTTACAAAAAAAAAAGAATTTAGGAGTTAGTTAACTTATGCAATCTCCACTAAAATGGTTTATCAATCCTTGTGTAGATGACATACATGAAAACGTGAGGATGTAGTTACATGTATACAAAGCATTATGGAAAATAGACTAATAGAATTATGTCATTTATATAAAGATGGAGGAAACTATACTAAAACAAGTATCTCATTTATATCACGATGGTAATAGTTTTCTGTCAACATTATTGGTGAAAGTTTCATGTAGATTCAAGGTAGGATTTCCCAAATAAAGCAATTATGAATAAATAGAGAAGATAATGAATAAGAACAATAAATCCCTGTTGAGTTCATGGTAAAGATTACAAATGGATATGCATTATATGCTAAGCAAATTAAATAAACTCCCAATATGATGCTCTTATAGATTTCTTCCAAAAAACATATGTACATCCAGTCAAAAATTCACATGAATCTCAAATATCACGCTCTAAAATTTATTAAGAGTACTAGAAAGCCCAAATGAACATTAAGTTTGTGACTGTGAAATTTTTTTAGAATGATGGGTGGGATTCTATTAGAATTATTTAATCAAACCTAGAAATAGTAGAGAGTGTGATTCACAAAAAAATTGAGAGGCAATACATGTTTAGCCAAATTCCAATCAGCCCAGATGAAATTGTACATGGTGATAATTCTTCTATTTCTTATAATCCTTCTAGTCCTTTAACCTTGAAAACTTGTGAATTATAATTAAGTGTATGAAAGTAATTTCAATATTACATTTCTCATAAGAATACAATATAAAGGATGGAATTAGCCATCTTAATATATTTTTAGATGAAGGAATCAACTAATTACATATTATTGATATTATAAACCAATGCCATGCGTAGTTTCATAATATTGGATGAAGATGTGGAACATTAAAAAAGATTTCAACATCCACATGTTAAGAACTTCAAATGATTAGTAATGAAAAGATATGTTTGAGGCACTATAATGAAATTTTTTCTAACCTTAAAAAGTATTAAATTAAAATCCTATCCTTAGCAAGATTGTTGATGGCTCTATCACTACCAAAATTGTCAATAAATGGTGCTTGCAAGTTGTATATTATCATTTGTAACATGCATACACATCAAGGAAACCATTGCGTCCACTTCTCCAAGTCATTCCCATATCTTTTCCATGTCTCCTATAAATACCAATGCCCCTCACATCTCTTCTTCTTATTATTGTTTTCAATTGGTGTGATTGAGATGTTCATGTTTATCATTCAATGTGCATTCAATCACTTGCATGCACATTAAGGAAACCACTACCTCCATTTGGCCTAACATTTCCCATTTATTTGCCATTCTTCCTCTACAAAACCAATTCCCTTTCCATATCATTTTATTATTAGTTATCAAAGTTGGTGCTATTGTGATTCCCTTTCTTCTCTCTCAATAACACAATGATGGTATAAGGAGGTTTTTTGTATAGATGTTTTGACTGCATGCTCCTATACATGTTTTGACTAAAGCTATTGTCTTTGCTGTAACTAGCTCTATTCCACTTATACCAAGGAAATATCTTCCCAAATTCATCATATTTTGCACCAATGTTGTTCATTCAAAGCATCCATCTGACTACACCATTAAGCATTCATCGTTTGTTTAAAGTAAAAGTATCCAAGAAAATTCCTAACATGAATGATGTTTGTCCTTAACTTCCATATTAAGACTAAAGGTAGGGAAAAACCAATTAATGTTTAACGATTATTTGGAAGAGTTAGGACGGTCGAAGCCATTGGGGAAGAGAGCAAAATGGCGAGGGTTTCTATTCAGGCTAACAATCTATTTACTCTTCTCAGTGATCTGGAAGACAAACACGACTACATGAAGGAAGCTCGTAATTTTCACAACAAGCTGGAGGAGGAAGCGGCAGCAGAAGGGAAATGATACCACCGCCGAAAATGCCAGCAGATCTTTTCTTTCCTAGATGTGAATTATGGCTCAAAAAAAGGCCAGAAACCATCTAAGTGGATCATCCAAAACACCGATCTATCACCACAATGGTCAGATCTAGAAGCACATGCTAGATCTGGGCTGCCCCTCTACAGATCTGTGGATCTTGAGGGAAAATATCAATCCGGGTTATCTGGGAATCCAGATGGGTGGATGAAGTTAGTGCAGAGAAAATACACAATGAAGGTCCAGGCCCAGAAGATAGATCCCCAGGGCGGAGAGGAGCTTAAGGAAGCGAAGGAAATGATTACTTCGAATCCCAACTTACACAGTTGAGGATGCACAGACATGGATCCTTGTAGCATTAAGATTGATCTATATTTCATGAAGGATGAGTGGACCTCCAAAGGACCACAACTACCTCTACGCATAGGGATAACTTACAAAACCCCAGATCGAGAGCGAAAAACAATAGATGCTTCCTTTGGTGGGATTGATTTTCCCAAATCAGAGATCCTCCTTGTAGATCTGCACTCAAGGAGGTCATTACCGACAAATGGCCCACGCTTTTGGGGGTTTCCTCTATCTAAAGGCAGGGGTTTCCCACAACAGGCAAAATGGGGTGCCATGAAGAAGATTCATAGAGCAATGGTAGCCGCGATCCATTGAAGGAGGGTAGAGCAGCATACAAGGCTTGATTCTTAGGATCACCTTGGACTAATATATGATGATCAACGGTGGGTAACATGAGTCCACAAACTAAACAACCTAGATCAACGGAGAGCTACAACGATTGAGCATGAACACAACAAAGAGGAAAACACCCCAATATTGGATGTTGAAGCTTCTGTACTTGAAATGCTTGAAGGTAAAAAAAGTACCCTCTTTATCAGATCTATGGAAGGGAACACAATATTCATCAAGATAGGGAGTTGGGAGGAGATAAAAACACTCAAACATAGGATACAAGAAAGGATAGGTGTCCCACCTTGCAAACAACTTTTGATCTACACAGGAAAAGTATTGCAGGAGGAGCACAAGCTAAAAGAATATGACATAAGCAGTGACTCAACTATCTACCTCAACACAAGACTCCATGGAGGCTGCTCCGACACAATCTCAAAAGGACTTGTTTCCTTCAAAGACGCAGTAAAAGGGAAGATGGGACTTCAAGCACAAACAAAATAGCAAGTCACGACCCCTGGTGCCTACATCGTCGAGTAGACAACTCAAAACCATGCATTAACAATTGCTATACCTGAGGTGAATGAAATAGATAATGATTATTTATCTAAAGTAGAGATATGCAGGTTTAATGGGCTTTGGCCCAAACCGGAAGCCCTTAGTCAATGGATTTACTCCATATGGATAGAAAACTATGCTATCCACCTTTGTTCAAAAGGATTTTTTATTGTCAAATTCTACTCAGTCAATGACAAGGAATATGCATTGAACAAGGGACCATGGTTCTGGGTAATGTTGGCCTTTCTATGACATCTTGGGTTCCAGAATTTGACCCAAACACCATGGTGGTTTCCAAAATGTCTGTGTGGGTAAAACTATACAACCTACCTTTGCACTTTTGGCACATCAAAGTATTAGCAGGCATTGGCAATGCTTTGGGGAAATTCTTAAAACTAGACAGTGAGCACCTTTGCAAGGATATCTACACCTTTGCTAGGATCTGTGTGGAGGTTGATCTCAGTCAAGGTTTACCAGACCACATCCTCTTACTCCACAATGAAAAGCAATGGGCCCAGCCACTTGATTATGAAAACATTTCCTTTAGATGTTGCATTTGTCATCAAACCGGTCACATACAGAGCATGTGCCCACAAAACAAAAAAGACAGGAAAAGAAGACAACCACCAAAGACGAAAGGATCGCAGTTTTCAGCCATACTGAAAGATAACATAGAAGAGGAAGAAAACACAGAAACTACCACAAACAACATATTCCAAGAAGCATAATATCTAGGAAATAATCCAGAACCCAATGAACAAAGCACCCTACACAGCCCACAAAATGATGAAAACAAGAATTCCTTTGCATTAGTTCCAAAGACAACCATTCCACATCAGCAAAGTGAGCAAATCATACCAGGGCAAGAAATTGGTGGCAGCAAACGAGCACACTCTATAGAAAGTTTAGATTCTGACAAAGAAACCCCAGCTACTACAAATGAAGCACAAATGTCTATTGTAACATCCACTCCCAACAATGGAGGTTGGCAGAAAGTGGAAAAAAGAAAGGTAAGAAAGCATAGATAGCCATTAAATTATTTTATAGATCTTGCTGTATCAGGACAAGTTTTGATAAAGCATATGTTGTTTCAGCATCTACAACATGTAATTTTTCTCAATATGAATAAAATTACGATTTTTCCATCAAAAACGTAAAAAAAA
>APFE030088288.1:0-10244 GCA_000404065.3 Pinus taeda
AATTTTAATTTAATGTAATGGAATCATATATAATCATTCATATATATAAAAGAAATAAGAGCAAAAAAATAAAAATTAAGAAAAAGGATAAAAGTTAAATATAAAAAAATTCAAATTATAAAAATAAATTTTCATGCAAATTTTATTAAAAATAAATCAAATTAAATTTAAAATTAAGGGAAAAAATTAGAAAACAAAAAATATATCATTAAAGATAAAAAAATAAAAATAAAGTGAAAGACTAAAATTATCATGAATATAAATATAAAGTATTAAAACTAGCAATTGCATGAAGAAGGAAGTAAAACATTTATGCAATTTTCTTTCTTTACTCTTTTCTTTTTTAATCATTTGTTATGTTTCAAGGAGATTCCAACGAGGTTAATATTCCATAATGTGTTCAATAATAAGCTATGCAATGTCACAAAGTTCTCATTTAAATTTCCAGATATGACCTCATATATTGATGAATGCAGATTGTACCAGTAAAACCTTTTTCAATTGAACAAAACGACCAAGAAAAAAGAACACCAACATGGAACATAAACAAACAGAGTATATTCTTCTTGCCTTTCCTTTCCTATGGATCTTATGTTCTTGTTCACTTTTTACTTTTATATGTTCTTTTAATTTGCACTGAATATATCTTACTATTCTATAACATAGCATAAATCTTGAAAGAGAAAAAGAAACAATTGAAGAAATAGAATGCATAACCCAATTAGAAAGGGCAAGCCAACCACTTGTTTTGCAAAGGTATGTCTATGACAACTATACAAATATGCTAATGTGTATTTAGAATATTAATGTTTCCTATATATGCATTCTATTTTTACATATGTTGGTTCTATGGTTTTAATGTTCTAGTTCATTTTTTAGTTCTATATGCTCTTTCAAATTGAACTAAATATATGCTGCTATTCTATAACATAGCATAAATTTTGAAAAAGGAAAAGAAACAATTGAAAAAATAGAGGGCATGACTCAAATAGAAAAGACAAGCCAACCGCTTGTTTTGAAAAGGTATGTTTATGACAACTATACAAATATGCTATTTTCTGTTTAAAATATTAATGTTTATTATATATGCATTCTCTTTTTACATATGTATATTTCTGTTTAAAATATTAATGTTTATTATATATGCATTCTCTTTTTACATATGTATATTTAAATCTATATAAATTAGAAAATGTTGGACAAGTGGAGAAAGCACTTGTAGTAAGTCCCCCCAGACAATGCAGCAAGAAGACATGTACAGGTTACATATCATAATTTGTTTATTAATTTCTTATCACAAAATACATGTGATAATATCCACATCATATTGAAATGCGCATTTACTTGTGTTAGTCCAACTGAAACAATCACAACAAAACTTGATTCAACAAATGTACAAAATGATACATCAAAAAGGTATGCATATGAAACACAACATTGTAATCTATTTATACTTATTCAGATTTTAGGAGAAACATAGCATTGTAGAAATGTTTATAGCAGTATCTAACTAAGCAATTTTTATAGGCAAAAACAGATACTGCCAATTAAAGTATCAATTGAAGATCTCAATAGTTGTAGAATTGGGCACCGATTTGTTGGAGACATAATGGTTGTCTATACTGCATTCCTTGATAAAGCAAACAAATCATGTCAAATATTATGAGATGATTTGACAGATGCTCAAGGAATGATGACTATAACGTTAACTGTACCTGCACATTTAGTGGAGCGACATGAACAGAAAATTTTGCAAGGCAATAGCATCTCAATTACAAATTTTAGGATATTGCCTAAAACTGTTTATGATCGTGGTGACTGTGACAAAATAATTTTGCTTAATGAATCAAGTATCATAAAAACTGTACCTAAAGTTTGCAAAGAATGTCGCTTCATTCCCAATACAACCTTTAGGCTATTTGCAAACAAAAAAGAAATGTACCCAATTGGCACAATTGTTGCAACCGTTACACTTGCCAAACGAGTTGGATTGCATTACATACTCCATATCAAAGATGAAGATTCTGAAAATGACAATGCAACTGTATGTATTTGCATGTTACTTATTCCTAATTTTCAGTAGATAACATGCATCACTTCATTATATAGTTATTGTAATTTGTCTATACTTATTGTAATTTGTTTCTTGCACTTGCAATTTTTCAACACATACGAACAATGTACTTGCATATTACTTTTCGTATTTTTCAATGGATAACAATTTCTCTCTTGCAGTTGTAATTGTTTGACACGTATGAACAATTTTTCCTTTCAATGGAAAAACAACTGCAGAAAGGAGACTTCCCCCTCATCCTTTTCAAAAATTTAACAAAAAAGGTAAACAAAAAAGAAACAATATTCAGAGCATCAAAGTCAACGTTCATGACTGAACTTAACACAGATGCAGTAAACAATCTCAAAAAACTAACTAGATCTACCCATGCTGTAAGTATAACAATAATCGTGTTTTTACTAGCTTTGCATTTGCCATGTAATAATGTAAATTAATGTTTCAATATTTTATAAAGAGGTCGAAGGTATTCTGATGGCAACAAATCCATATTCAACTCCTTTTGAACCTGTTTGTGCAATTTGTAACTCCCCAGTCAATTCATCCATAGTGACAACCAATGGGACAATTTTCTGTTCACAGTGCAATGATAATTGCCCTTTCATTTACAAGCATTGTATAAATGCTGTAATAGAATCCATTTCAAGTAACTTTGTCCAGTGCATTATCAAGCAAACCTTAGTACATGACTTGCTTCCTGATTTAAAAGCAATGTCATATGAGGCATATTTGCAACAGAAAGCTACCACTGTTTACATGTTACGTGACTTCAAAATTCACAGCGAGTTCACCCTCAATGAAGATAGTGAACTATTACATGTCGGGTAACAAATGGAAGGTACATCAACATATGCCTTAACATCTTTTGTCTCAAATATGTCCTCTCTTCAATTCACAATGTTATCATTTTACTATAACTAACTATTTGTTATACAGATCACAAAATCCAGGAACATGGCAAGCTTCATTTACACAGCAGATGCAAAAGTAATATGAATATGTTTCTTCATATTGGTTTGGTATCTTCTCTCTTTGATTGACTTGTTGATTGGGGTTGTTAAAAATAGCATGGTGCTTCAGCAGAACCATTATCATCACTTCCTATGCACAATAAAGGAAGGGCAGTTATATATGGAAGGTAGATGCACATGCAGTGTGCTTTTGAAGATAAGGCTCGAGATGTTAGGTGATCTAACATTAATATTGAATAAGATAGGACAGATTTACTATTGTTATCACTGTTGTTGTAAGGTGAATCCCAGATCTAGTTTATCCATGACAAATTGCCTTGGATGGGAGAGTGATGTGAACAACCTTGTATTGAATATCATGATTTTGTAATTTTCTTTCGAGAGATTAGCCGTTTGTATAAAGTAAATTTTATAATTCAGAAACCTTGAATACTGAATTTACAAGGGAAGTCTGTCATGCTTAATTTTATCAATTTGATTCTGGGTTCTATGAGACAATCTTCCCTCTTTCTTTTCATTTATATTTTTTTCTCATTAGTTCTATTGTTTTCTCATTATTTATAAAAGGAAAGTGGGATATTTTTCCACATCGATGAATGGTGTTTCCATCCTCTCTGAAAGTGAATTCCCTTAACTCAAAATAAAATCATAATTACAAAATACAATATGCTTTTGACAAAGTTGATGAAAACTTTTATCTCATTGCATAATCTGTAATTTGAAAGTTGTTTTACAACCTAAATAAACATGTTTTGTAAATACAAAAAGCCCTATATTAGCGAGAACCACAATTAGAGGTATGTTTCAGGGCTACCCTAATCAATGATGGAGAGATTTGAGATTAGCTCGAAGCTCGAAGCTGCTTCCGACATGGGAGGTACAGAGAACCAGAGTTCTGTTCTTCACTGGAAGAAGAATCGTTGCCCTAACGTAGAGGCCTAGCCTTCAGATTAAGATAGTACCAAATCAAATGATCCTGAATTTGGGAAGCAAAAAGAGTGCTCTAAAGATTATAATATTTAACTTAATGGAGGCCCTCTAGGCACACTCTTAAGGCTCGCACGGAAGGAATTATGTCTGCCATTAATGAATCAATAGATTTCCAAGTCAGTTCAGTCTACAAGCAGCCATTAACAGCTAAACGGATTTCCAAATCTCCTGAGACTAACCAAAACACGCTTCTGGGGCGCATGTTTCTGCCATAGATGCCTAGTTGTTGCCGCTAGAGTGAGGGTTCAGATCTTGATCTTTATTTAGTTTTTAACAGTTTCGTCTCCGAGTTCTGTCCTTGACAAGTTCAACCCTTCATCAGCGGAGAATGAGTCAATTCAAAGGGGCAGAAAATAAATTATCTACAAGGGGAGAATTTCACAAAGGAACAGAGTCACAATTCATGGCTAGGATTTCGCGAAGGAGATTCAATCAAACCCAAAGATCATGATCTGGGATGGAACATGGTTTTGAGGAAAGTATGGTGTATTGATAAGGACAAAATCGTCTGGAAAAGGAGCAATATGTAAAATGAGCCATTTGTTTTGCCCTAGGTGAGCATTCCACTTTCCGGCTCGATATCAATTGAGGTATAAGGACACGAGATCCTGAGGAATGAAGTAAATTAATGATTGTAGTTTCTTTGTGTTCACATAAACAGGGGTTTGGATTGTAATTTTCAAGATCACCAAGTTTACCCACAATTTTTGGAGGGAACTGTTAAAAAGGAGTAAAGTGTTAACCAATACGCAGGTTTGGGAATAAGAGGGTCACGTGCCGAAGTTGGCCCATCTAGTCCCTAAATGCAAGTGCTGGTTATTTCTAGGGCCACAGCATTGTACACGAACAAGAATATATTTCTAGGGCCATAGCATTGTACACAAACAAGAATATATTTCTAGAATGTTTGATGGTGAAGCTACTTTTGTTTGGAAAGCTATTACCTACCTTTATTTTTGGGAATAGCAGATAGATGTTGTTTGTGTACCAAATTAATACATTGAATCAATATTAATGTAGAATGCAATATCCAACAATGATGATGCAACTAGCATGACTTAAAAATTCCTTGAAATGCTCATGAATGTTGTGACTTGAAGTTGAAAATCAGAGAAGAATAACCAAGTTAGAGTATGACCAACAACACAAAATACATGTTATAGTTTGTACTGCATATCATGGGAATGTGAATCTTGAGAATGCATCATGAAAGCAGTGAACTTCATAAACCTTGATGCATTTAATAGTATGAGAACCAAGGTAAAACAAGGATTTCATCTTCACTCATGCAATATAAATTCATGATTGGCGAATTCCAAAGCATGTCATGGTTGTAAGTAGCTTAAAAAAATGTGAATGAAGCAACATCTTGACAAAACATAATGCATTGAAAAGAGCACAAGCTAAGATAAAGCAATGGTAGATATATACAATATGCATTGTGGAAGCATGAGCAACCAAAGAGCTTGATGATAGATGGATCACTGAAGGACTTGAACAATTCAAGACATAAGCACATTTGTTGGACTTTGAAAAGCATAGGGGGACCCAAAATTTAGGTGTTCAAGCTAAAAAATTTGGGTGTTGTTGCAGTGGCTACAACAAAATCCCAAGGTAACTAACTCCATAGATAAATGTGCAAAGTGATAACTATATGGTGTTATCCATAAGAAAGGCAATTTTCAATCTAAAAAATAGTAAGTGGACCATCTCCATAAGTGCATCCTCCAAGATAAGCATAGTTATTAGCTTAATGAGAACTATGACCTCAAATCAATAACTCTAGCTCTCAAAACCCATATTGTTTGCATAAAAAACACCAAAATAAACCCCCAAATAAAAAATTAGTGCTATTGGTAGCACATTTTTTTCAAGGTTATAATTACAACAATTTTCTACCATGCTTTTAGATCCCTATAAAATTACAAAAAAAAAAATTAAAATTGACCCGAATCAAAAAGTAATGCTCATGATGCCACCTCTTTTTTTCCCAAAATTAAAATTACTACTTGTTTGAAATCCAAATTTTATGTCATTTCAAACAAAAAAAAATAGAATCAACCTTTGAAACAAATATTAATATTATAATAAAATAAGGTTAAATAAAAATTTTTTTTTAATTAAAGCTACTAATTTTTTCTTAAAAAAGTTGAATGAATTGGATTTGGGAAAAAATGGAATCAGTGAATTATTTTGGGGAAAATAATAAAAATTATTCAAATTGAAAATTCATTCACAAAAAATTTCTCTACATCCCACCACTCTTGATTACACACATAATCTTTTAGGTTTATTATTTTTGTATAGATTCATCATAAATCCATAACTATTAAGGGCTGAGAGGGATCAAGTCTCTCAAGGTGTAAACCTCTTTTTTGAGTGTAAAACTTGAGGAAATGTTTTCACCTCGAGAGAGTTGATCCCTCTCTGTGCTTCATAGATCCCTCGACATAGTAAGTTCTAATTCCATGATTTAGTGTCATTCCCACTTGGAATACATCTCTACCATTCTAAGTTCTAGTTATATATAGTATAGAAACACTCATTTCTTTCATATGCTCCATTTTCTCTCTCACCCATTTTCTTGTCCAAAATCGCATTGTTTGTGGGCTCTATATCTTCTCCATTTGTAGCCTCTACTTAGCCCCTCTACACTTATATATCAAAAATAGCTCTCTCCTTCTATTCAAATTGCATGTAGCATAGACTAGACTTTGTATGCCTCCAAGATTGAGATATTCAACTTTATATGCCAACTATATTGGTGGACACAACCCGATGACCACTAGTTTCTTCCCTTTCTTTGAATTATTTAACTAAAATAGAAGGGCCTTCTCCATCGCATATATGTATTTTCACATTGTAATGATAGTCACAAAATTGAACAACCTTTGTCAAATTTAACATTGAAATTTTTAGCACAAGAAATAGTTGTCCTTCTAGTTTTATCAAGTCATGAAACTTATTCCTTAAGAACTTAGTGGATTGTGTTATGACCCTTTATTCCATAGCCAATTGTTGCTTTTTGGAGGTTAGTTTCATTACAGTTTGTTTAACGTAAATTAATAATTCATTTTTTTCATAGTTCTTTCTTACTAGTTTTATGTCTACAATTCCATAATTCACTGGTTTGAATCTTTCTTGTTAAATTTAAATTATAATAGTCTCTAGTGTTTCAACAATTAAATAGTTATACAACATGTGCATCTCCATTAAAAAATTGAGGATTGAATGAAAATTTTGATCAAGTCACTAACTTGTTTACATTCCTCCAAGCATGTTTAATTTTCTAAAGTGTGTTTACATTCCTCCAATGCTTTATCTTCTTGCACTTTAGATGAGATCTCATCTCCTTTTTTGAACTATGCTTCCATTACGTTCATGCTAGATGGGTAAGAGCAGGCAAACAACACAAGCCACCACTACTACTCTCCTTGTGTATCTCCTTTTCTACAATGTGCTTCCATTAGGATCATATCGGTGGTTGACAAAAAGGAAGTGACACAATCTTCCTACTTCTTCTTGCATGTGTGTTTTAATTTTGCAATAGTAATAAACATTTCAATTCTAGTAATTGTGTGAACCTTTCAATTCCTACTCATGAGTGTGTGGTTCATTTTATCTGGTGTCTTGTTAAGCATCATTAACACCTAAACTCTATAATTAATTAATACTTCAATCTAGTTAGCACTCAACATGTTGTATTAGCACATGTGGTGCATGACAGTTCATAAGTTCTCAATGAACACTATATTGATAATTAAATGTGAAAAAAAAACATTTATCTACTAAGGAATTAGAAGGTACTGAAAACTCATCATTTTGTGTTCCATTATTGGGGAACTATCAATAATATAATAGATATTTTCTTTCTTATCTTGTTTCATCTATTTTGTTTATTTTAATTTCGTGTTGTTGTTTTTATTTTAATTTTTCTTTGAGTTGGCTTATTCCAAAATGAATGTCTCTTTAAAATTTCCATGAATCGAATTAGAGATCAGCAAGGAATATTTGTTAGCGTTGTTGAAAATCCCCACAAAACTAATAGTGCAAGACAATCACAAGAGGATAAGGGGCATTCTTAGCATAATTGCTTAACTCCTACAACTAGCTCCATCACTTGAAAAAAGTTTGAATCTTTTGCTTAGGGGCTTAAGTCTATGCATGCCTCATCCTTTCTACAAGTAGGGATCCTATTACCTAAGGATATGATAAAAGAACAATTCCATTCTGAATAAGTAATCCTCCCTGTCTCTCCTAAAGTAACTTCAATATAAGAGGATGGTTTGTATGAAGAAACAACACATAAAAGCCATATTAAGGAGGAGAGAGTACATTTTTGAATTCCCTATTATAGAATCAAAAGAAGAAACTAAGATGAAGAATATCTCACACTCAACCCTACCCAACTTCCATGGGTTATTTAAAGAAGATTCAAATATTTTCCTCTTATAGTTCAATGGTCTTTATAGAATCCATGACTATGTTGTGAATGACAAAAAGTTGAAAATTTGTCCTTATACACTCCAAAGAGCTACATTACAATGATTCATGGGACTTGGTAGATAGTATCCACAATTGGGAAAATATGAAGAGAAGTTCCATAGAAAAATAACAATATTAATACAATGAAAAGGATGGGAGGGAATAGGTCTTTAGGATAGCTTAAAATGAATATGAAATCTTAGAATGTTATATCAAGAAGTTCAATTATAACCTATAGTAGGAAAGAAAATGAGACTTCTCTTAGGACACACTACATGAATTGTTGGTTTGCAGGATTCATGATTATTGTATTGACCTATTAAACTCAAGGAGTGGTGTAAATGTGTCCTAATTGAATTATGATGTTATGTTTGAGTTATGCCAAAGATATTCCAAAGGGGAATCAAAGACTAGGAGAGGACCAAGGAATATACTATCGAAAGTTTATAAAACTATTGGCAATGGAGTTAGTAGAGCTGAGATTGGGAACTTATTAGAATACTTCAAGTTTTATTTTATTTATTTTATTTTATTTTTCTTCCTTTTTTACTTCCCTCTCGTCTAGCCTTCTAATTTTATAAGAATTATTATTATTATTATTATTATTATTATTATTTAATTATTTAAGTTTATTATTCAATTTTAATTACCCTCATGTATTATATTTAACATATATTATTAGTAAATATTAATTTTATACTTTTTTCTTCCAATTGGTTCTGCTTGCTCTTTAAAAGTGAATTTTTATTTTATTATAGATTTCCTAACTAATTTAATATTATTTTGACCTAACCTATACATAATGCTCATCTTAAAACTAAATTTATTAAATTTATTAACTAAATTTCCAATGACCACTTTTGAGACTTGAGGCATTTCTGCTATTTATACTTAATGAATCATCTTGTTTTTCATCCTTGTCATGAGGATGAACCACATTAGTTAGTTCGAAATTTTGACTAGAAAAATCATGATGTGATTATTCTGAAATACGTTTCTACAACTGGTCAATTTAGTTCAGTAAGTGCTCAATTGGGTACACTAAAATTAAACAAGAATAATAAAGGATAGAAGTTTTCTTTGGAAATATTTTTCGCAAAGTGTAGAAGAAACAACCCATTAAAGAAATTCCTACTACATCTTGTTGAGGTAACCATGCCATGAGTAGTCATCCATTATTTCCTATATTAAATGTTTTTAATCAAGAATTAGAGGACCCTAAGAAATTTTGTTTTATCTCTCAAAAGAATCAATGGTAGACAAAACCTCAGGGGATGATCCGTGATCAATATCAATATTATAATTCATATTATTCTAACCCTTCCATGAAACAATCTCGTCCAACTGGGTATCCATCTATTCAATCTTGCATAGCTCCTCCACCCGAGAGCCTATTACTTGGCCTAAAGTTTAGGTTTTGGGATAACTTAATAATGTGTGTGTCCATATGTCATTATTCCAAACCAATAAATATGTTCCTATATATTTAAAAGTGGTTGAAGGGTTATTCTTGAGGGAAGTTGGTAAGAAAATAAAATAACCTCAAACAATACATTTTTTTTGGGAGATTATAAAATTTTATGATAGAGTGTGTCCTCACCACCAAATACTCAAATATTGGAATCTCTTGTGTGCATATCAATCATAAAATCATCCCGAGCACATTAATTAACTTGGAATCTGATATAAATGTTATTAATCAAGAGACTATGTTATGAAACCATCTC